>APFE031739484.1:58109-79017 GCA_000404065.3 Pinus taeda
AGAGAATGAAAATCTGTCCAAACAGCTTAATCTTGGCAGATTCTTAGATAGGTAGAGAATCAAAGGAGCTCAACTGCTTAATCTGGGCCCTTGGATGAAATAAGAGTAGTTTGTAGATAGGAAAGCATAAAAAAGAAAAATTGAAATGTTGGGTCTGCAAGTCTAAGTGCACCCAAACCAAAAGAAGAAAAAATGTTAGGTAACTAGGCTAGGTAGGTAGTTTTGAGGTTGCAGAATCTTGATGTTTGTTCATGTTTTAAAGTACCATCTACACTCAGATCACATTCATCAAGCATTTCTATTTTGAAGAAGCTCAAACCAGGAATAACTAACTTCCCTTCTCCATCTCCCCCAAATCATTAACTAATTTCCCCAAAAAGAGGTCAAGATCTGCTTGCTACCTCTTAGTTTCATCATTTCCATGTCATTAGCTTGGGTGAAGACCTGCTTCACTCAAAGAGAATCCATACTCTCTCTATAAGGTTCTATCTCCCCTTTTCAAGCCTAAGATTTCTGAAACTTAGAGCTTTCTTGTCATCTCCATATTAACTACTGACATTATTATTTAATTCCCTATATTTTCCCCACTCCCCTACTAAAACTATGTAAATAATCCCCTATGTAAATATCCCTCCCCCTAGTTGAAAAATAACCATAAGTACCCCCGGGAATTTCTCAGTTGGTCTGAAACTTGGAAAGAACCCTCACGCTGCCCCTTCAAACCATCTTCTAATGCAATGGACTCCTTCCAAAGTATAAAATCCCTTTTTAGGTTATCGGACCCCTTCCGAGGCCTCAAATTCTCTTCTAACGCACATACTCACTCCTTCCAATCACAATAGACCCTTGCCGATTTCCTTAACACTCTGCAGATCCTAGTGAGCCATCTCGCGTTGCCATATCGCAATATTTTCACCACATAATTATGCCCCATCCTTTGTTTCCCGATGCGATATCGCGATATCGGCGATCGGCAGTCGCAAGCATCACATTGCTAAAATAAATACCTTCTCGTTCCCCGTCGATGCGATATTGCGATCACATCAGAGGAAGTTCGTCGCATCGCATTAAAGTATGAGCCACACTGACACATCACCTAGCTGACGTCATACGTCGTACAGCTGACGTCATGCTGACGTCAGCAGCTAGAAAACCGAAAATTTGCGCAAGCGCAAAAGTCGAGCTTCGGATCTCCGGAACAAGAAACGGAGGCACTTTTCGAAGCGCGATTAGCGCGAATTGCACATCGCTACGGAAAATGAACGATATTGGGGAATATTTATGGAATATTTTGATTCCTTGGCCCGTTTTGCACCTAAAAGGCCCGAAATTGCCTGATTTTGCCAAATTAAACCGATTTGAAGACAGGAAGAGACCAGAGACAGAGATTAAAGAGTATCAGATCAAATCAACAGGGAAAAAGCACGTCAAAGAGTATTAGCCAGCGGCGGAGACCATCAATGTAGCAGCAAAGAGTATCAGCAAAGATCTTAACAGCGGCCCAAAGCAAGAGAAAATTAAATACTTTCCAGCAAAGTCAAAGAAAGAGGGCGAGGCCACTCAAAACTCTCAAATCATGGTTATTGAACATTTAACTCGTACCAAAATAGAACTACAGATCCCAAAGCATAGTTATTCCAGCAGTACTGCATCGAGGCTCCAAGGGCCACATTGCACTCCTTTTTATCCAGCTGCCTCTGACACAGTTCAATAGATATTTACCTGCATTTAATTTTGGCACAATTTTAGGTTTAGAAAGATCTTTTTGCAGACCTGTTTTAGGTCAATTTTAATAAATAATCTTGAGATATTTGCACTATAAAGACAACCCTGAATAGTGTATTATAGGGTGGTGGGTGGTTGGTTGGTTGATTAGTCAACAAGCTATCTCCAGCTGATTTTGCTCCGGGAGAGACTCGCACTCTAATATTTGATAAGTTTCTATAATCAAAGACTGCTTATGAGCCTTGGAGAACGGATTGTTCACTGTGTTTACTGGTTGAAGACTGATTATGGAATTCTCGTGCTGTGCATAACTCAATAAGTGCTTCTTACCTCTATTTTCATTCATGAATTATGCGCCTAAACAGCTGAAAGAAAGATTAGCTTAGAATTTGCTTAAATACACTCTGTGCTCAATTTCTGTTGTTTCTTTATGTTTTCCTCTGTTTAAGCATAAATATGAATTCCACATGGCTCATGTTTGCTTTAACCCAAGACAGTTATCCAGGGATACTTCATTGCCCCTAGATAGATATCATCTTTCCCTCTGTTAAGTTAAATGAGAGATTCTTAAGTGCCTCTCATTCATTACATATCATTCATCCTTTTAGTCTGAAGATTGTGTTATAATCAGCTATCCTGCTCCATTGTTTCTCTTATGACCAGAAAGACGCACTGATAATCCTAACCCATGACTCCATGCCCAATGGTTTGAAACTTATCACTTCATAAATTGCCTCTCTGCCTAGAAGCATTTTCCCTCCATCCAAACACAGACAAAAACCCCTGAGCCAAAATCTAGCCTAAAATCATCAACAAAGTTGAATCATAAAGAGAGAGCCCTTTCTTATTGCAGGTGGGCTAGAACCTGCAGTCCAAAGATTGGTTTGTGGTTACCTTGGCCGTATCCCTACAAGAGCCTAGGGACAACCTGAGTGATAAGAAGCCCCAAGAAGGTATATGAGCAGATTGATTGGGGTTATAATAAGCTTGGGATGTCCCTTGCATCCCCTGCTAGTAAGGTCTGGGTCCATGTGGCCTCCTTTGGTTGAGGAAGTAGAGGGGCTCAATTGCCGCCTCAGTCCCTAGGTACATGGCTTTAAATCCAAGCAAGGTAGGGCATTGGTTGGTGGGGTGGTCTTCCTCACAAACGAAACATACCTCTGCTGAGTGCAATGGGCACTCATTCTTGGGATGTTTCCTCGTGCATCTAGGACAAAAGATGGCCAAAGCCCTCCCAGCTTCCTCTTTCTTTTGCTGAATTTGGAAGGTATCAAGTTGCATGGCAATAGTCTATCTCATCTCACTCTTGAGGTCTTCCATCTAGTTAGCAAACTCATGCTTGGAGAAAGTGGTACTAGCTGAAAGATGATTCCCCCTACCTCTCTTCCAGGGCGCCCTAGAATGGTTTCTAAACACGGTCTTTATGTCCTCATAAGGTAGTTGGTAGATGTCCCCTCCAGCCAGCATGTTAAGGGTGTCTAGAAGGTCTTCAGGGACTCCTCGGAGCAGAACCAGCTTCAGAGATTCTGGGTCAAGTGTGCACCTGGCCCATTTATAACTGAGTTGGAACCTTTCCTTGTAGTCTTCTAAAGACTCATCGCTTCCCATGGTCATCCGAAAGATTTCTCCCTTAGTTTCCTTGGATCTATAGTAGTCTCGGTATTTGGCATTGAAAGCTTACTGCATCTGAGCCCAAGTGGTGATAATGTTTCCAGGTAACCCCATGAACTAGCGTAATGCTACGTCCTTGAGGGTAGAGGGAAAGGGTTTCAACTTTTGCTTGTCCTCAGCATAGTCGTAAGTTCGACAAAGGACAACAAACTCAAACAGGAAGGTATCAAGGTCTTCAGTAGTCAATCCATGGAAGTGAGGTAAAGCGGAGGGACTTATTTTTTTCATTTTCATGTCTCCATTGGTCTCTCGGATAGGGAAGGCACCTTCTATTCTCTCATCTTCTCTTCTACCGTTTCGGTTTTCAGTTATGGCTTCAGATGGAGTGTTCTCTAACTCTTCTTCTGTTATAGAATCTTCGTGTATCTCAGGAGGTTCACCTATAGGTTCTTCTGGCTCACTGTCACCAGAGAAGAGAGAAGGTTGACTCAATGATGTGGTGGGGGTGTTAGGTAAGAATTTGTCGGTTTTATCTCTGTTCCTACGAGGCATGAAAGGGAAAGACTTTTGATTGCTTTTGTTTTTTTTCTTCTTGTACCTACAAAACTAAAATAGATTGAACTGCAACTAACTATCTTGCTGAAATGAAAAGGCGAAATTGAAATGAAAGCAGGAAAGGACTAATCTATTTTGCAAAATTGAAATTGTGGAATTGAAATGCTAAGCTACGCTTGAAGAATTGAAATTACGGAATTGAAATGCTAAGCTATGCTTGCAGAATTGAAATTTCGGAATTGAAATGCTAATCTATGAAAGCAGGAAATGTCTACTCTACTTTTGCGAAAATGAAATTGCAGAATGGAAATTAAATAAACTACTTAGCAAAAGGTTGTAGGAGAAAATAGAAGAAAAGCAACAATCACCAATACTCCGACGCTTCCCCGGCAACGGCGCCAAAAAAGATGGTGGGCTCCAGTATTGCAGCAATAATGCTGCAACTCCTGGGACTCCCTTCTTTACTTTTATCAACCCAGTAGTTCATAACAAACTTGGAAGCGACGGTGCTATATGCACAAGTACTAGCTCTTGCCGTAGTTGTCACTTGGTCAGCTGGCACAAGTCCGCTAGGGGCTTAAGCCTACTTCTATGAGCTCTTAGAAGAAGCTTTTTAATTGATGGATGAAAGCTAACTCGAAGGAAGCTAATCTATTTGCGAAAAGAGATTGAAAAACTGAAGGAAAGCGCAAACCCTAGCAAACCCTAATTCTACTAGCTAGTCCTACTGATGCAAAGAAGAGAATGAAAACTACTGAAAGAGATACCATTACTTCTATGAAGGTAAAATACATGTGTCTAGACTACCTTGATCTGAAGAAAACATCTTTTTGTATTTTTTATTAAGTCGTCAGTTTCATCATGCATATGCTTTCACTGTTCTTTATTGTGCAGGGGTGGATCAAGGAGGAGAAGTGTTTGGAAAAGGATGGGAAGGTTCAGGGAGGGTCTAAGGAGTCCCTAACACCCTTCCAGAGAGTTTCACAAAGTTTGGCTATCAGGAAACCTCATTTGTGAGCTTCTACAGGAAGTCTGCAGGGGTTCTATAGGATGTTCAGGAATTTCTAGAGGATGTTTAGAAATTTCTATAGGATGTTTAAAAATTTTAGAGGATGGGTGAGTGAGGGAAGATGCATGAATGGATATGGAGGTAGGATAGGTGTCTGAAGTGGCCCAGGGACTGGTGGATGGAGCAGTGAGAAGGTGTAGAAGGCTGACTTGGCTCAAAGAAGGCTGAAACAATGATTACACAAAAAGGTAGGGTTACGTGGGCAAAAGGACAGATGTGAGAAGAGGAACCTAGATAGGAGATGGAACAGTTGGCTCTGATGAAGCTTAGGTGGATGAAAGAGCGGTAGAGATGCTCTGCACAGTGTACATTCAACTGAATCAACAAAGTCTTACAAGTAATCAAAGGCCTAGCTAATCTAATCTAACTAACAACAAAGTGAATGAACAACAGCTTTATGTTGAAAGAAAACCATGTATATCAACTATGCAATGAAACATTTCAGAGATCTAAACACATAGCTAACTTCTGCAAATGAGAACAGTACACTAAGGATTGCATGGTAAAGCAAACTAGTGTTTTTGTTGGGACAGCACAGTTACTTCAATTCCAGCCCCTGATCCAATAAGGGAGAGGTGAAACCGAAAGTGTTGTGGACCCTTTTCTGGAGATTTTTCCCTATTATTATCCTACCAATCTATTTTAAACATCTGAAGCAATTCTATTCATAAACAGTGACATATTTAATCAACACAGCTAAATCTGCCTAACAGAAATACGGTTCAAATGCATAAAATAAAAACAACGATGCATAAACGAAAGATAACAGTACAAAAAGGAAGCCCTAGGCTCTCAGGTTGGGCCCAACCCTGAGAGTTATGGCTCCTATAGAAAACTCAGAGTTGATATAAAATCAGACCACTTCTCATTATCAAAAAATAGTCATAAGTCAAGAGTTATGCCAAAACGGCTACAAGAGAACAAGCTAAAGCTAACAGCACTGTAGTGAAAAATATGCAATGGTTTCAAAAGTCCCTTACGAAGGCTAAGGCCTTATCATTTATACACCATGAGGGCCCTAGCTAGCCTCGTAGATCTATGGGACTTGGCTGCCCAAACTGTGAGTAGACAGTCCCTTTTCCAAAATCTGTTTGGTTGCCTTCAAGATCCGTTTTTGGTGGCCTTTGGAGCTCGGAGTTGGGGGTGAGGATCTCAAGGAAGGGTTATTTAATGTCATAGACAACCCTCCTATGAATCCTCACCTCAATCTTGGCTATATTCTAGCCCATGATTGCTCGGTTTTGCTCCAACATGTGTCAAAAAACCTGAAATAAGCACGTGTTAGCCACCTAGGATGAGTGACTACCCTTATTCGTACAAATGACATAAACATACTGAAAAATAATGCATAAGCTATGAAAAATGAAGGATTGAACAAGGACTGAACAAGGATAATTAGGCCAAATGAGCCCAATAAGTTACCCAATTTGGGGCTCATCACTTTGTTCAAGTCGTGAAAATCTGTGCACACACGAATCGTGACTTGCTTCTTGAGAACAAGAACTAGGTTAAATACCGATGTGGTATACTCAATGTGATAGATGAAACCAACCTACATGATCTTTTCGATCTCAGATTTGATGGCCTATTGATGGTGCTGGACCCACAAACATGTAAGGGGATCTCCCCGGTAAGAAGTCCCAACTAGACCTCATACCGTTTGGGGTAGGAGTCCCAATAGTGGGTTGTACGGTATCATCTTGACCACAGTTGCACACATAGGAAAGTAATATGTCCTTGTTGGTAGCAAGGGTGTGACATATGCAGCAAGCCAAGGAAGATGCATGAACAGTTCTAACACATGGAAAGTAAGGTGAGTGCGCCCCTTGGAAACCTGTGAAAAAATGTGTCTAAGAAGGGACCAGACAAGCAAAGATGCATCACAAACTGGAAAGCAAGTAAGATAACAATCAAAAGTGATGGTCAAACCAAAAACACACCTCAATAAGATTCGTACATACTTATACAAAAAGAGTTCATACATGCTTGCGTAAGCAAACAGATACATATATCATTAGAGTAAACAAGATAGCTGAAATACAATAAAAACATATGCATGAAACATGCTAGCTCTATTATATTAAGAGGTGAAAGTTCCAATCATATAGTAAAACCATGACCAACCACTAGTCTTGATAGAGGAACGTTACAATCACTACTACATACTCCTCCAAAGAGATGTACTAGCTCTACACTATGGAGAAGCCAATGCTCGTTATAATACTCTCCTAGATTTCTCTAACATAATCCTATTGGAAGCTTGGTTGACCAAAAGCCTGTACAATGAGTTATGAGGGACTATATATAGCAAAGTGTGGGGTGACCTTTGACATTCCCCTTTGTGATCATTCATCTACCCTCATGATTCTTCAACTACTCTATGACTGTTACATTCAATTATCGACTCTTGAATTTCCACTTGACAAGATGTTATATACAATCTACAAATGTACCCATGTGAGACAAAATAGGCTTGAGAAAGCCATGCAAGACATCACTAAGACTCAGAAAACTGTGGAAGACCAACTCTTCTACATCCTCATGATGGTCGATGGTGGTGAACTGATGCCAAGCTTGGTTGTCTGTGATGGTGTCCATGCGCTCAATGGTGACATCTTGCTGAAAACAAACTCTTACCTTTGTTGCATCCAAGTACACTGATATAGCTCCTTTTCCCAACTTTTCTGATAACATGTGCATCATCATCTTGAGTGTAGTTGGACTAGAAACATACGAATGCATAGTTCATGTGTTGATCTCCAAGTGTGTGTTGGTGATGATGCACATCAACTTGTTAAAATACATGTTCAGCTCCAGTTGGACTTGCTTCTTGTCTTCACCTCAGTGAGTGTGCCAAATGGGTTGGATCACATACATGTGCATAACGAAATCCATGCTCATGAACACCCTTGCATGAGATCGATGACACTCCTCACCCTGTTTGCTCCATTTCAACTACTGGATGGGTCCGTAACCTGTATGGGCATAGTTTCATCAATATGTGCATGTTGTGCCTCCTGTTGTGCCTGTTCCTGCTGCAATTCCTTATATTGCTTGTGCAACTATTGTTCTTCCTTGAGTTTCCACTTCAGAACCTGCAACTCCTTCTCTGTATCTCTCTTTGTCTTCACCTGATCCTCTTGTCGTACTGTCATCTCATAGCCTCAGTCTCCAAAGTTGCTTTCATCACGAGTTGATATGCTTGAACTTGCAACTTTGCTCCACCTCTACGCTGTTAACAACCTCCCTCTTACATTTGTCACACACAAGTGTGCTACCCTCTATTGCTAATTATGGTACTACTCACTATGATGCCACTGTCATTTCATCTTGATATCCTTGTCCATGAGCAACTTGATATTGCCATTCATAGGAAAGTTCATAGACACTTGATCGACTGCATCCCCAGTTGTGCTCTCAATGGTGTCTTTGACTCTGCTCTCCTAGAAGCCAATGTACCTTTGTTGTTGAGAGGTAGGAAAATACTTGTGATACCTAGAGACATAACAACATTGATGGAAAGAAATTTTTCAGTTGAAAACCAAAACAAGTTGAACGACTAACATGCAACATACATGTGTGAATGTCTATGAAGATTGCGCAATTTTCACTGGGAGGATGGGAGACTGACTGCAAAAACTATGAAAGGCATAGTTTAGGCTATCATGAGGCTAACTAACTACTTGAACTGTGCAATTCATAGTCCAGCTTGGCCTATAGAGGACTGAAACTATGCAATGCACACTTTCAGTCTATATTGACATGCAAATCAGAAAACTGCATTGCGCAGTTTCTGCGGCCAGCGAGGCACTGCCTCCAAAAATTGTGCAATGCAAGGTTGAAGGTCAGTGTTGGGCTAGACTTGCATAATTTCTAGAGGGAAGGAAGAGACTTCACTTCCAGAAATGTGCAATGCTAGCATGGCAAGGCAAGATCTGGGCTAAGGCTACCCGGACCTGCCGACGGACGACTGGAAACATGAGAAGTTTGAATGCATGGTGAAACTGAGTGTAAACAAGACTGAATGATCATGCATGCAAACAACAAGTGCATGATTTAGAAAATAGGAAAGTATGGATGTGTGTGAAATGAGTCATTGCAATGGCGGCCATCAATGTGAAAATATTGTCATTCTTGTGACAGCAATGAGATGTGAATACAAACTGAAACGGTGCTTCTACAAGCTAACATACATCAAAAAGATAGAAAGCGCTCATTGAAATCAAGTAGACAACACTCACACAAAGTGAAATACAAAAAGTGACAAAAATGCAGCACAAGACATGAAAAGTAAACATACCATGAAACAACTAAGCTAAAAGTGTTGAAGACTCCTCGATGCAATGTGGATGTTAGAGCTGCAAGGTTGATGTGAGGAATGAGATCTGCAATGTCCGGTTCATGAGTTCTGATAAGATTGAGGTTATGATGTGCATGCCACAAATCTAGGAAAAAGTGACACTTGGCGAGAGGCTTCTAAAATGAGCTTTGCATGTAACCTCCAACTACTGAAAATAGATCCATAGATCTAGGGATTCCTTTTTCATGTTGCCTTTTACTATTTCGGGAAGAGAAACACATGCACGAAAATCAATTTTTCTCGGTCTCTGAGGGAACTGGTCAACGTGAAGGCAGATGCAATAGCCTTCTTGACTAAGAGTGATCCAAAGTTTTTTGCTTATAGATGTGTTAAAGAATTACATGCATAAATTGTAGCTTAACATAGAAAAATTAATGTGCACATGAGAGAAGAGGAGAAACACATAAAACATGAAAGAAGACAACAAGACTTGATAACAGAGTTCGTCCGACTTGGAATACGTCTTCGGGCCCTGCTCGATCAATGGGGAGGCCTTCATTCATTAAGTGGCATGAGAAAGAAGAGTACAAGCATCAATTACAAAAAGGATTTTTATACCTCCATACTGAAAAATGGCCGAAAAACGAAGAACTATAATGGAGAAATGGACAACACCATTTCGTTCGTGGCATTGAGAAGTGTTGAAACCATATAAAATTTGTCAAATTCTGACAAAGTGAAAATTTAGCCCTCCTGCAAAATTCTGCCTTGAACTACGTGCACTGCCTCCTCTGCCTAGGCCCACTGACAAATTGCATTTAAGTATAAAATGGGTGGCAAATTCTTCAAGGAGACCTTTGTAGCATAGTTGGTAGAAAGTCTGGTTAATATGGAGGAGGTCGGGCAGTCAAACCCCGCCTCCTCCTTTTTGCATAACAAAATAATTTTTAATACATTACAAACGAATATTTTTTTTAATTAAAGTTTTTGGTTGGGTCGGTCCCACCTTGGGGGGACCACCCACCATACCTGCCTCCTACCAATGTTTGTAATAAGCTACATGTCGGGCATGGTTGGGTCCGTGCCCCAAGGGTCGACCCACCATCCACTATATTCAACGTTGTGGTTGTTGAGCCCCGTTCCATGGGATCTGTGGTGTGCGGTGGCAGGGTCATGGCCGCCAACCCTGGTTTGTTTACACAATTCTATGGGAGGGGACGGGGGCCATAGCCTGCCCCTCCACAAATTGTTATATGGTGCGGATAAGGGGTGGCGGGGTTGGTGGCCCGCCACCCTTTTTTTATATTTTTTTTTGTTATAGAAAAACAAACTATGCATATTTAGAAATTCGATTTTCGACCGAACGAGTCTTTTTAATGAGGCAACAATTTTTCCCAGAATCTGGCTGGAGTTGGCTACATTCTCTCCAGTGGAAAATTTCCAAATTGCGCCTTCACTAATCCTGCCCAGTCATCAAAAATTCAATCCAACTTTGACTGCCTCTATCTTCTTCATCCGAACTCGGATTGGAGTGCCATTCACACCATTGGAATCAGGGAAACAAGCACTTTGATATGATGTCAAGTTCATCGTCTTTCCACCACTTTGAATTTTGAGCTTTTTCAATGCCACTGGTGTCTGGAGATCCTCCTAGATCAATGCTCCCGATTGAGGAGCTTTTGGACCGCCAAAAGCTTTATCAGTCAATTGGCAAGTGAGGGAATTGTTCCCTCACTCTTTCTTTTTCTAGCCATTTTGCCTTGCTAATGTGCATCCCCTTGAAACCAACTTGAAGGTATTCCACATCTCCCTATCGTGAAGTCCTAGTTCTTCTGTCAAGGATGATGTCTTCACGTAACTCATCGAGACACTCTGGTGCAAAGCCATCAACTGTAGGAACTATTCCCACCTCTTCAGTGTCCATAATCAATGGTGGCTCATACATTTTTAAGTTCTCCACATTCACTATGGAGTACATTTGCATATATATTGACAAATCGAGATGGAAGGCATTGTTTCCAATCTTCTCCAAGATGGTGAATGGACCATACCAAATTGGTCGCAACTTCTTCCTTTCTCCCTTCATCCTGTCCGTGCTGATATGGAACCACACTTTATCGCCCACTTGAAATTGATGGTCGACTTAGTGTTTGTCATTTCAAGCCTTGTACCGGGCTTGACTTTTGTCCAACTTCTCCTGTACTGCTTGGTGAATCAACTAGATCCGTTGAATCAACTATTGTGCTTTGTCCCTGTCATCATGTCCATTGGAGTCATCTTCCCTTTCAAAGACCATATCAAAAGGGTCTTTTGGTAGGTAGCCAAAACATGTCTCAAATGGTGAACGATGCATAGATGAGTGTGTTGGGTGTGGAGCATGATTATCATCCTAATTTAAAGGTCTTTGTTTTAGCTGGATGTATAGCCTAGGAAGATTGTACACCCCTCCATGCAGGGGGGTGCGGGGGGGACTTGTCCCCCTCGCAGTGGTCCGGGGGGGCCATCACCCCAGGCTAGGGGGTCTGAGGGCCAGTGGTCCCCTGGCAGGGGTTTCGGGGGCAACACCCCCAAAGCTAAAAACAAATGTAAAATTTCCTTGTAAAAGTATAGTAATTTTTAGTCAATCTGGGTCGTTCAATAGGTGGATGATCTGATGGTAGAATTTATGTTTAGTTTAGGGTTTTTTTCCTTAGAAGGCAACCCCTCTCTTTGTATGAGGGCATTATATTGAGGCTGTGGAATATATGTGTATTCTCAGAGCAAGAAACAGAGAGGTGAGACTGTGAGAGAAAGTAGAGGATATTACAGTGGATCTGTTGTAGGTTGTGTCTCTTCATTTTGCTGGATAATAGAAAGGAAGGACTGGCTATTCGGGGTGGACATAGCCCAAACTGGGTGAACCACATATATCTGTGTCTCTCTGGTTTTATGTGTTTGTGTTTTTCTGCATATTATATGTCTTGCATTTCTCTGTCAGATATAGTATTTTTCTAATAGAGTGCACTGCTTGGTTGTAGGAATGTTGCACATATGGAAGATGCTCATCCCACAACTTAGGATGTTTCCCACAATAGCCGTGTAACAAGTGTACCATGGTGTGGTTGACAACCTTTGTCTATCTATTAGTCTGTGGATGGAATGCTTTGCTTCTTTTCAACTTGGTGTCCATCATCTTCCACAAGCTACTCCAAAAATCTTTGAGAAAGCGACAGTCCCGATCTGACATAATCGATGTGGGTAACCCAAAATGGACCCAAACATGCTGAAAGAAAAGATAAGCAGTCTGCTCTATAGTGATCTGCTTTTTACAAGGCATTAAAATACACATATTACTAAAATGATCAACGATGACATACAAATAGTCGTGACTTTTCCTAGACAAAGGCAAACCTCCTATGAAATCCATCGACACACTTTCCCATGGATGACTCGGAATAGGGAGTGGTTTGTAGAGCCCAAGTTTTCTGTTAGAGGGCTTTGAGACAGAACACATCACACACCCCTTTACATAGCGAGTCACAATGTTCTTCGTATGAGGCCAAAAAAAAAATCTTTTTACATGACTCAAAGCTTTTTCAATACCAAAATGACCAAACACAAGGGAGGTGCGAGCCTCCTGGATTACATGTACCATTTCTCTTGTGGGTATTCACTATTTGCCAAGGTGATACAATAGTTTCACCTACAAGTGATAGTTTTCCACCTATGAACCATGGGTTAGTTTTGCATAAATCTCCTTAAAGTCATCATCATTAGCATATTGTTTAGCATAACTTTCAAAACATAGCGAAGCATTATGAAAAATAACAGAAGCAGAAATAGGAGGGCAAGATAGCATATCGGCCACTTTGTTGCTAGTGCCCTTCCTATAATTTATTACCAGATGAAACTACTGAATAAAACCCATCCACTCGAAATTACAAGATTGTTACAACTTGGCTTGTGATTGAAGATACTGCAAGGGTTGATGATCCATATGGATGATCGTCTCCTTACTGATCAGGTAGTGTTTCCTCTTTTTCACACTCTAGACCAAGGCATATAACTCCTTGTCATAAGTGGGATAGTTTATCACAGCCTGAGAGAACTTCTCTGAGTGGTAACATATCGGCTTCTTTTGCTGCATCAGTACAACTCCCATGGCATATATGTTAGCGTCTGTTTCGATCTTGAATGGCTGTTGGAGATCTGGTAAGGCTAAGACCGGTGTCGTGCTGATCTTTTCTTTCAATTTTTCAAAGGACTTTTGCTACTTTCCTCCCCATTGAAAGACTTGCTTTACACTTGTCAATGTGCGTAAAGGTGCTACAATAATAGGGAAATTAGCAATAAATCTCCTCCAATACTGTATTGCACCCAACAAGCTACGAACGTCGGTTACACTAGTAGGCTTAGGCCAATTTACAATTGCTTCAACTTTAGAAGGATCAATTTTTAGCTAACCATGACCAACAATATGACCTAGGTAAACCAAAGAGGTTTTCCCAAACTCACACATTGACAATTTTACATAGAGTTTTTCATTTTTCAATACATCAAGCACTTTCTTCACATGACATACATGTTCATTCCAACTTTTACTAAAGACAAGGATATCATCTATATAGACAAGAACAATTTCATCAATGAAAGGCCTAAAGAGATCATTCATGACCCTCATGAAAGTGGCTGGAGTGTTGCAAAGTCTGAATGGCATCACCATCCACTCGAATAACCCTGTTTGGTCTTGAAGGCAGTTTTCCACACATCCTTCTTTGCAATTCAAACCTAGTGATAACCACTATACAAATCCAATTTGGTGAAATAGATAACATTGTTTAAATGATCTAATAAGTCATCAATGCGGGGAAGAGGGTAACGATTTTTCATCGTGATTTTGTTTAGTTTTCGGTAATCCAAGCACATCCTCCATGTGCCATCTTTCTTCGTCACTAGATGAACCCTTAGTTCAATAGTTCCTACACCTACTTTTTTATCTCCTCCACCTCAATGGTCGACATCCTGTACATGCCAACATTTGGTAAAGGAGCATCATGCTACAAACAGATCTCATGTTGGATTTCCCTCTTCAGAGGTAATCCCCTAGGTTCCTGAAACATCTCATCATAGTTAGAAATTAATTCACACAATTCTTTTTTATGCACATGATCACAACCCTGGAAAGCATTGGATAATTCTGCATCTTTTCCCCCTACGATCATAAGCATGCAACCCTTACTGGAATTCACCAACCTCTTCATTTTCCTACACTGACAAGGCTGGGATTGATTTTAGCTTTATGAGCCTTTACAATATATTCTACCCCATATTTTGTGATTTGGTATTTTTTTTCATGACGGAAGAAGAATGCCTTTCTATCATATAGATATGGATGCCCTAACACCATGCTACAAATATCCAATGGTATCACATCAAGTTTTACCTCATCCACTAACTTAGAAGTGATCACAAATTTAACCTTACACTTCTTAGTTACATTAAGTTTTCCTTTATCATGTATCCATCCAACTGGGTAAGGTTTTGGATGTGGTTTGGTTTCCAAGCCTAGCTTCTTTACCAAGGACTTTGAAATTAAGTTTCCTTGGGATCCAGTATCAGATAGAGTTTCTACTTTTGTATGATTTATGATAACTCTACTATGAAATAGCATAATTCTCTTTCATTCATTAGGAAGAGACTCATGTATTGAACTAGTACCTTCATGTGATTCAGAATTAACATGACGTGTAAGAGTACCTTTTGTTCCTGTAGCTATGATCAATGCTTCATCTTTGGAATCAAATCCAAGGTCTTGCTACATAGTTGCCACTTTCTTCTACTTGCCTTTTCCTCCATACTTCTTTGGTCTCTTTTCTAGGTACTGTTTCCAACAGTGATCATCGTCATGACCTTCCTTTTTGCAATGAGTGTAATAAGGTCTTTCTCCTTCATCTTTCTTGATTGATGTTGTCCTCTACTCCTTTCCTTTTCCTCTCACTTTGGGTTTTCCATTTGGAGGTTTGAAAGGTGGTTTATTGAAATGATTGTCTTTTTCACTTTGGCCCCTATTCTCAAGATGAATTTCCTTCACACTAACGGAGTCAATAGTAGTTGTTTCAAACAATAATAATGAAAGTGTAAGGTAACTATGTGATGACCCAATATACTTAGTTACTACTTTAGGCGAGTCAAGTGCAATGCCCAAATTAAGTTCCTGTTTTCTAAATTTCATTGTAAATCTTTGAACATCCTAACCTCTACCTTGCCTTAAGTATTGCCAATCCATTAACGCTTTTTGTTTATAACCCAAGTGTTGGCTTGTTGGGGCCTAACGAAAGTTCTGAGTTAATTAGCCAAACAAATCCATGTACTACTGGCCCTTTTGGCAACAGTCCGTCGAGTGCGAACTGAGTTCTCACTTGAAATAGTATGGGAGGGTGCTAGAACCAGATTTCCACACCCTTTAGATGCCTGAGAGGTTCGACTAGTCCTTAGTTTGATCTTGCCTGTGAGCTGCTTCGCGCACCTTCCATTCCTCGCGGCCTGATACCCTACCTTCGTGCAGCCCTAACTAGGGGTTGTGTCGCGCTCTGCACTATTACCTAAGATCTTATTTATCTTTTGGTATTAATTAAGCACCTTTGCCTACTTGAATGTCTTACGTTATAATTAAAAATACAAAACATTCATACAAGTTCAGTAGTAAATAAACAGTATACTTGCAAATTATACCAATGATGCATTAACCCAGGAACAGATACACAGAATTAGAGCAAAACTTCTCTTTATTGATTTTCCACCAGTTACAAACTTGACCTGCCCTATGCAGTCAGCTGCAGGGGTTTTCGCACTCAGCTGCGAACTACTAGGCCTCTGCGCACTCAGCTACAGATCCTTCTCCTACTCTACGACCCTCAGACGCCCTTTACACTTCGACTCAATCACTTAGACTTCTCATGCTCCTATTCTATTTCTCTTATTCTAGTTATCTTCTACACTTAGAGCCTCACTCGATTTATACAATCCCATGGTCTGTGGACCATGGGTAGGTCTATCCAGCCGACATTACATTACAAAAACTAGGGTGGACAACCCTGTGACTCTATCATACTTTCACACCCCATGCTTGTAATTCGCGGAGCTTTTACAACAAGATTCGGTCAAAACTTGGGATTTAAGCCCCAAAA
The DNA here is from genome assembly GCA_000404065.3 of Pinus taeda. NCBI lineage: Eukaryota > Viridiplantae > Streptophyta > Pinopsida > Pinales > Pinaceae > Pinus > Pinus taeda. The sequence goes on from APFE031739484.1 coordinate 74,536, forward strand.
CATGCCTTGGGGGGATTCCATGCCCAATAGGCCCCCAACACAAACATCTTGACTCACCCTCACATCACTCGGTCGGCGTAGAGATATTTGCATGGAGTCCCACCAATTGTTCTCGAACTATGGCAAGGTCAGTCCTGCACTGGGTTGCTGCTTGTTGGATCTGCTGCATACGTTGTTCTGAGACCTTTGTGTTGGAAGTCCTTCTCTGCATCTATGCTGGTATCCCCTATATTTGTTTATAGTCCCGTTCCTTTGTCTGAATCCCTGGCCCCTGCATTTTATGCACCATACCTCATCACGCATCTCTGGGTTGGTTGTCTTGTCTTGTTTCAAACTATTAATCTCCAGGAACAAGTTTTTCAGTTGCGCATGAATTTGCTGAACTCCCAAGCTAGGATCTTGTATCGGAGTCTCGTGCAATCTCATCACAACCTCCAAAGCCTTAGACTGAGTGGTTAGCCTTTGTTGTGACAACACATTCCGTAGATGTGGCATTAATGATGCTACAAACCATTCATGGTGTTGCTCATCTTTTAGTTTCATTTTCGCTTCACGAATTGTGCACTTCAGTCTCTAATCCAACACCCACGGGGTTTCACCTAGTAGCGTTGTGATTTCCTTGAATCCGATGATCGACTGTGCCTCCAATTTTGGCCTGCTAAATTCTTTGTTTAGCACAGCTTGGATATCCACTATCCCCACATTCAGATTGTCATTGGAATGCTTGATGTACCAGGTTAGCACGCGATCCTGTAGAGCGTTGACCAATGTTGCCTTATTTATATTATTGTCCGTGACACCCTGTGCTTCCCATACAGCTTTTATCACAAACCAAAACTGGTCTGGATCTTCATTCCCTACTCCCTTCAAGACTGGTAGCTTTATTGTGCTAGCCATACTACTTCGCGGTGGTGGCGGAGGTGGTATGGGTGAACTTGGGGGTGAAGATGGTGAAACTAGTGGTGGTGTGGGTGGGGGTGGTATGTGCAAAACTCTCTGCCTTATCAAATTTATCGCACTTCTTGGTGAAACCTTCGCAAGCTCTTCTTCACCCCTCGCGGGGGCTAAATGAAGGGGCTAGTTTCTATTTTTGTGCTACCTTCGTTTCTGTAGACCCTCCCACTCTGCGTAACCCCAAACATCAATTTATTCCCATAACCTGCTTTCCACACAATAGCATTTGAATCCAAGTGTTCAAAGATTTAACGTACCTACCTCTCAGTTCCTTGATGAAGCATCATTCTGCCTTGCTATAGCTGACTGAAGTATCTACCGTGAATTCAGTGATGAACCCTCCTATGATTTGGTCCATCCAGTGATCGACAATGCGCGCGATCTTTTCTTCTGATGCTTCCAGACTGTGCACCAATTCTGGAGTCCACACAATAGGTTTGTCGAGTTTACACCTTCCTTGGCTATCTACTAGCTTCGCGATCCACTCATAAAACTCAGTAGGGTAGGATACAAAGAAAATTTCATGGATCTCCATATACAAGTAGCAGTCTAACCACTCTTCCTTTGAGAGTCGCAGATTCCTATTTTCCTGCGCCGCAAATTTGTGAATCTTTCTGTCCAACCACTCTTCAATTCCTTTCTTTGTCAAATTCCAGTGATACAACATCAGACATCTCTATGCAGACCTTGATCAAGTCAACAGAACCATTGGTTGGCTTGTTGGGGCCTAACCCAGGTTCTAAGTTAATTAGCCAAACAAATCCCTATACTATTGGCCCTTTCAGCAATAGTCCGTGGAGCGCAGACTGAGGTCTCACCCGAAGTAGTATGGGAGGGTGGTAGAACCAAGTTTTCGCACCCTTGAGATGTCTGAGAGGTTCAACTGGTCCTTAGATTGTTCTTGCGCGCGAGCTGCTTCACACACGTTCCATTCGTTGCATCTTGATACCATGCCTTCACGTAGCCCTAACTAGGGGCTATGCTGAGCTCTGCGCTATTACCTGAGATCTTATTTATCTTCTAGTATTAATTAGGCACCTTTGCCTACTTGAATGTCTTAAGTTATAATTAGCAACACAAAAGATTGATACAACTTCGCGTAGTAAATAAATAGTATACTTGCAAATTATATCAATCATCCATTAACCCCCGGGAATAGATACACAAAATTATAGCAAAACTTCTCTTTATTGATTTTCCATAGGTTACAAACTTGACCTACCTTACGGACTCAGCTGTAGGGGTCCACGCACTCAACTGTAGGGGTCCATGCACTCAGCTGTAGGGGTCCACGCACTCAGCTGTAGAGCCTTATCCTACTCTACGACCCACAAATGCACTTTACACTTCAACTCAATCACTTAGACTTATCATGCTCCTATTCTATTTCTCTTGTTCTAGTTATATTCTACACTTAGAGCCTCACTCTATTTATATAATCCCATGGTTCGTGGACCATGGGTAGGTCTATCTAGTGACATTACATTACAAAAACTAGGGTCGACAACCTTATGAATCCATCATACTTTCACGCCACACGCCCGCAACGTGCAGAGCTTTTACAACAAGATTCAGTCAAAACTTGGGCTTTAAGCCCCAAAACATGCCTTGGGGGGATTCCATGCCCAACACCAAGGGATATAATTGTTCCTCTAATGCAGAAATGAAACTAGGCCATGAGGAAAGAAGATTACCCACACTCTTACTGCTTCACAATTTTCTCTCCCACCAAATGAAAGCGGTGCTACTCAGCCAAAGAGAGGCCACTTGAATCTTTGCCTCGTCCTCTTCTATCTGTTGAATCATGTAGTAGATTTCAATCTGCCTAATCCAGTTATTAAGCTTTTCTGCATTACTTTCACCGTTAAACATGGGAAGATCAAATTTTACATCTAATTTAAAGAAATGTTTCTTAGATGAATCCCTTGAATTTCTATGATGATGGGGATGAGACGAAGAATAAATTTCACTTGTGGAAGGAGAAGGAGGGGGTCCTCTTTTGTAGAAATTTTGAATAATTTAACACATATTCAATGGAGATTATCCTGATCATGTACTATTGTGGAAAACATACACAATACATAAGCTCCTCTACGTTGATCATCAATATAGCAGCATCAATAACAATAAAAAATCAAGAGCATTCACACATTAACACAGTATGTATCCCGGGGAAAGCATCTCGCTAAAAACCCCAACTATCTGTATATTAATGATTGAGTCATGTAACATTACACAGCATAATACTTCTCACAAGTATCTCCACCTCTGTTACACGCAATACAGCTCAGATCTGATCTCCAAATCTCTTCCACTGCTTTCCTGCCTCCACTGCTCAATACCTGTTCAAGAACTGATGAGAATGGTTTACCAAACTCGTATTTCGCCTGCAAAATAGTCACTCACACTATGTTGGACGTGAGCACAAGCTACAATGTGGGCAAATACGTGGGCAAACTCATTGGCATACTCAATCCCTTGATTGTGCAAGATCTGGTGCACAACTATAGTCACAACTGATAGCAATCTGATTCTCTACCATCTGTCCCTGTTGAACTGAACATGCACTGACATGCAACTGAGTTAACTGATGTATTCATTAGTTGTATTATGAGTTAATAACCTGTGAATTAATTAATAACTAATTCACCCAACTCATCTCTAGTCTATTTGCCAGTTAGACTAAATACAACCAGTTTAACAAAGCTAAACTGAACACAACTCCATCAACTGCACCTCCAGTCCACTAAACTCAACTCACTTGAGTTCTAACTGAAGTCCTGCATGCAAATATTAGTCATCCCATAGGTAACCACGTATTTCCTTCTGGGATCTGCATGTACCACATCCGTAGCTCATCCTGAAGTGCTCCAAGAGAATAAGACAAAGTTTATAGTCTAAATATTATTATGAGCTAATAATATTTGACTGTTCTATATTTAGACTGAGCAGTCACTCTGCTGTGATCTAGCAGTCACTCCGCTGTGATCTAAAAAAAGAAGTCCATCTATTTTTTCCGACTTGATCAATCATCCATAAACAGCAACCTGCAATCCATAGACATGATCCATATGTCTAAAAATAGACATAGTCTAAAAATAGACTTGCGCCAAAAATAGCCTGCGGGCCCACTTAGTGAAGGCGACTCTTTTCACTAAGCTCCATCATCTTGTTGCAATCTCAACACTCCCTTTCGACAAGATATGGATTATCAGCAACCCCTATCCTGCCTCGGTGGTACTCGAATTTGCTCCTGGTGAGAGCCTTCGTCAGAATATCAGCATCCTGATCCTCCGTTGGAATGTACGAAAGTAACATGATCCTCCGCTGCACACAATCTCTGATATGATGGTACCTGATGTAAATATGTTTAGATCTATCATGAAATACAGGATTAGCCGAGAGTTTAATGCAACTCTGGTTATCACAGTAAATCACAGTAGGATCCAAATCAGAACCGAACAAACCAACTAGGATCTTCCTCATCCATATAGCCTCGTATGCAGCCAAACTTGTTGCCATATACTC
>APFE031739489.1:10786-25825 GCA_000404065.3 Pinus taeda
ATCATTTTAAAATTATTCGTATATCAAATTAAATAATATTAAATACTTTTGAGTGAAAAAATAACCACCTTCATTTGTTGAACTCAATTGGTAAAACTAAAATATTTATAAAAATATTAGATTTAATTTTCAAAATATTTTTGATAAAATTCAGTTTTTAGAGGGTGCTCATTGCAAATGAGACTACTTTAAGGGAGGGTGATTGTAAACAGGTGAGAGGATCCTTTTTATTTATTAAAAGAAAAAAGAATACCATGAAATGAGTTTTATTTAGTGAATAAGAATAATATCTAATACTTAAGCGAGGTGTTTTTAGTGAGACTTTTTAGTGGGTTTTTGTTGGTCTAATTTCTCTAAAATCTGGCAGGAATTTAGAGAAATCACAAGTTTGATGGGTAATCGTTGCACAATCGAACTGCCCTAGGGGTTTTTCAGGGTGTTGAATCCATACATACAGTCAAAAAACCAGTTTAAATAACACAAATCAAGATTTCACCTCAAATTTTTTTCGTCGGATTCAGCACCGAAAAGTCCAAAAAGTCGCACTAAAGACAACTCCATACTTAAGTACCAATATTGATTTTTTAAAATAGTTATACATCTTAAACTTAAAAAAAAAATTCAATAAATATATTATAATAAGAAATTCAATCATATATGGCATATTCGGCAGGATGTAGTGCGAAAGGACTCGGCGAAATGCGCATTAACGCATAGAGAGAACTTCGCATGCTCGCTGGTCAGTTTATGTGAAACAGGTTCGGTAAGAGGAAGATTGGGTACACGAAGTGCTGCAGATTCGGTGGACGACTACAGGTGTCCGTTTACAAATTGGAAGTTGCAGAATCGGGGTATGGACTAAAGGCTGTTGTCTTGTTGTATAGCTGCTGGAACGTGGGTCGAATAGACTGTCTAACATGTCCGTACTGTGAACGAAGGCCGCGGGCTCATAAACAGAAATGCAGATCGTATAATATACGCCAGTCTTGACAGTCGCACGAGGTGCGCACTCGGACATAAAACAGGGTATGAATTATAGAGCTGCTGTACACTCAATTGTATAAGCCATGGGGTTTGTATACCTGTTACACGGATTGTATAAACTCAATATTTCGGTGTGACCGTGGCATAGCGCCGGTACACGAAGTTGTAAAGATTATTAACCAGGTTAATGAAAAGTAATTCGGGCAGTCTCTTGGAGCGCAAAGGAGTCGAAGGATGAGCGCAGAAATGCGCATGTGATCCAGGAAGAACTCGCAGATTGGGCTCGTTACGGTGAAGTCTTAACTCGGGGAAGAGGATCGAAAGAATTGGCTGAAGCAGCGAAGTGAATTCGAAGAGTACGGCAGTGCTGGAGAGTTCTGAGATTCGAGCATACAGTCGGGTGAATGATAAATAATCGGTGATCGGTTTAAGGAAGGCGCAGAGGCGCACAGTCTTGAAGACAACCGACAGGGGACCGATTTAATACGTCAGTCAATGAACTGATAGACGTGTCGAGCTGGTACACGGGTCAACCGAACAGTCACCAGTTCGGTCAGGGGACAGTGGGACAGTCGAAGGCGGAGATAGGTGCGAGAGCGAACTGTCAAACACATAGCAGGCAGCAACCGAGGTTTTACGAACAGAGCGGAACTATCAGTCGGTCGAGGCAGCGGCATTCGGCAGAACGACGTGAGGTGAGATCCAGAACAGTTCGGGAAAGACCGGGGCTCGGTGTGTGGACAATTCAAACAAAGACCACGCTCGGTGATCGGCTCGGTGGCAACTTAAGTTAGGCCGAGCGAGGGAGGGACAGTGTGGCAACAGGGTGATAATTCGGTGAAGCCGAGAAAGAGGAACGACGGGATACACAGTGCTTCAGTGGTCCGATTGTTCGGTGGAGTCGAACGATAAAGACACATAAAGCAGAGGGAGTGTGATCGTTCAGAAAGAAGGGACCAGGATCTGGCGGACTCGAACAAGGAGCACGCACCAGCGTAACAGTTCGGAGATCAGTTAGACAGGGGTCTGTTATATAAAAGATTGCAGAACAGGAAGGTGACCGATACGGAAGTTTTTACCTCAACAGAACGGGTTTTTCGATCCAGTTTTTACATTGCCAGACTTCCGACAGCGACGGTGCCCCCAGCACGTAACCATGGTTAATGCGGAGGAAGGAATCGACCTAAACCCGTCGATGGAAGACATACTTTCTGTTTGGGGTAAAGACCCAACTCCCCAGAATATTGAACACTATTTCGGGCTGGTGGAAACTCTAGACTTTAGTCCGGTCAGTTCGAAGTTTGAGAAACAGGCGGTTTCACCTTTCTCTTTGTCGAAGAGTCTAGGCATTTCCGGAAAGGCTCGCCAAGAAGTTAAGGGCGATTTTTCGAATGCTCCCATAATCCAGGGGACTACACAGAACCAGATCCTGCTTTCCGGCGGCATAAAAGGGGTCCTTGGGCTTGATGATCCAGTACCCTCAGGCGGGCTGGAAGACATTGTCATACTCGGTTCGAAGTTAGGGCACAGTCTGGGTGGCAATGGAAGAGTTACGGCTCCCGTCACAAGAGTTTCAATCGCGGCAGGCAGACATAATGCGAAAGAGAGAGGAGGGCCGGAACAGTTTACAAAAGCCACACAAGAATCGAAAGGGGAAGATAGGCGGTCCGTCAAAGGGCCTCAGGAAACACTTCAGTCCCATATTGAATCTCAAAATTTTCTTCAAAATTCGTCAAAGGACTATCGTTCGAAGGAAGTTGTCCCCCCTCAATCCTCTGGCCCAAGTGCGAGTCATGAAAGACAGGAATCCGAAGGGCTAGGGGACACTCCCAGGGTTTCAAAAATCCCCGAGGGGCAACGGAAGAAACAGAGATTAGTCAAATCCCAAGGTGTTGAAGGAAATCTTGTCCTCGGGATGGATGTAAAAATAGAAGAAGCTCTGGCGGTAGCTGAACGCACTCTTGTTGGTAGAGTTAGAGGGAAGTCCTTCTCCTCTGAGTTCATCAAATCTTGGGGGAAGCGGAACTGGAATTCGGACCTTATCAGAGACTTTCTGGTCTTGTCTCTCCCGAAAGGCTGGTTTTCGGTCCGGTTTGAATCCAAAGAAGCGGCCGATTGGGTTTTGCAGAAAAATTGGTCTCTTGGGCACTTTCCAGTACTCCTCAAAAATTGGAGCCCTATGTTCGATCCAATGCACGAAAAAATGGATGTCTTTCCGGTTTGGGTTAGGGCACCAGGGCTTCCTTTTTTCCTATGGGAGGAATCAGTGTTCATGGCGATTGGGAACAGATTGGGGACTTATCTAGAGACGGACAGGTCTTTCCTGGAGACAAATAACAGATCTATGGCCCGGATTCTGGTAAATTTAAAGCCTAGTGGAGGACTGGCAGAAAAAATCATTCTTCAGTATAAGGAATTCACCTTTGAACAAATCCTAGACTATGAGTTTTTGCCGTTCTGATGCCATCGGTGCCATGTATATGGGCATTTGGCAAAGGACTGTCCACTGGGAAGAAGACGTCAAAGGTTTCTACGAACAAGGGGAAGGCTGGATTCATCGATTACATGGTCTCAGTATTTAAACAATGAAGCCGCTGCAAATCCGGAGAAGGAACCAAGGGATTCGGAAATGCACCAGGGAATCCATGTGCAGGATGTTCATTTTCAGGAACAAACAACGGATCTGCCAAAAGAAGGAACGATTCATGAGGATGATCAAAAGGCCGAGGCTGAGGAAAACCCAGGCATATCTCAAAGCGATGTCGAGGACCATAAGGGCATGCCTTTAAATCCGTCTACCTCTTCTATTATTGAAAAAAAAGGTGAATTTTTGGATAAACATATGGAAGAGGACCTGCCCAAATTTTTTCCCGAAAGCTCTGTTAATAATAAAATTTTGGTTGATGGAATGTTGGGAAACTGCATTGGATCTTGCTTTGAAAACCTCTCGGATGCCATTCCTTCTCTGGATCTGAATAGTGAGGGGTGTTGCCGAGATCCTTCCCACTTGGATCAGCCACCCTCTTGTCCTTACAACCTGCGCTCTCTTGCTTCCAAACCTGTTTCCTTCTCTGCGGTTGGGGGCATTGACCCTCACCCTCCGCAGTCACAGCCAGGCAAAAAGAGGGGTAGGAAGTCAAAAATCTCAGCTGCCAAAGTACAGGCTATCTATGATGTGGCAGATGGGAAGCAGCTCTCCATCACAGGGGCACTTAGAGCAGTGCAAGCCCCCGGCATTGTTCCAAAATGATCCTTCTCTCTTGGAATTGCAGGGGTTTAGCCAATAAACCCAAAAAATTGGCTTTGAGGGAGTTAGTTCTGGAATCAAAGGCGGACGTAATTCTCCTTCAGGAGACCCTGGGGAAAGGAGAAGAGGTGGTTTCTATGCTCAAAGGCCTTCTCCCAGGTTGGGTTTTCTCAGCACTGGATGCCGACGGTCACTCTGGTGGTTTGGCCTTGGGATATAGGGAAGGTCGAGTAAAAATCCTGAATCAATGGGGAAGGAAACAGGTAATGGGGATTGAGTGCCAATCTTTAGAGTTTGAATTCCCCTTTTCTATAATCAACATTTATGGGCCTTGTCAAGGAAGGATCCCCTTCTGGAATGATCTGATGGAGAGATCCCTTGTTAAGAATAACCCTGTGGTGATGGGTGGCGATCTGAACTTTTCTATAGGCAGAGCGGAGTCCTGGGGTCCTAATGCTAGAGAAGATCCTCAATCTGATTTCTTTAGGAACCTTCTAGCCTCCAACAATCTTATAGAAGCAAACTTCATCAAGCTGAAGCCTACCTGGAGAAATAAAAGAATTGGAGAAGCTAGGGTGGCAAAACGCTTAGACCGCTTCTTAATAAATGAGGAGCTGGCCGCTGATATCCCTTTACTCAGGCAATGGACAGAAGAAAGGGGGTCTTCGGATCACTTCCCGATCTATATGGAGCTCTCTAAGGGTCCATCGAAACCCCCCTCTCCCTTCAAATTCAATGCCTCCTGGCTCCAAGAGGAATCTTACATTAAGCTGTTTAACGAAACCTGGGTTCACCCTGTTAGAGATGCCCAGGAAAATAAAGGTTTCTTTTTCATGGAAAACCTCAAAAGACTGAAAAAGGCAACAATATCCTGGGCAAAGGAGCGGCATAAGAAACAGAACGAGGATCTAACCAGGATAAATGAGGAACTCCAGAGGCTTGAAAGTATAGAGGCAGACAGCTACTTTTCCCAAGAATCAAAGGAGAAAATTGTTGGTCTGGAGAAGCTTAAGAACCAAATCCTGATGGCTAAGGAGGAAGAATGGAGGCTCAAGAGCAGGGCTACCTGGCTCAAAGCAGGGGACGAAAACACCAGGTTCTTCCAGAATTATGCCAAAGGTAGGAAGAGTGCCAATACCATATGGAGTCTTAAATCTGAAGATGGAAGGGAAGCTAAGACTTTCGAGGCCCTCTCATCCCTGGGGGTAAACCATTTCCAATCTCTCTTCAAAGATCCTGGTGAGATTACCATAGCAGAAATCATCCAAACAGCTCAATGTTTTCCTAGCTATGTGGAGGAGGAAGAAGCGGACCAATTAATGGAGCCAGTTTCCAAGGAGGAAGTGGAAAGTGTAATAAACTCTATGGCAAAAGAGAAAAGTCCCGGACCGGATGGCTGGTCAATAGAGCTATTCTCTCACTTTTTTGAGCAGATTGGAGCAGAAATCACAGATGTGGTGGAGGAGTCGAGATTAAAGGGGCAAGTCTACAACTCTCTCAATGCAACCTTCATCGCACTCATCCCTAAAAAGGAAGCCCCTGACTCTTTCGAGGACTTCAGACCTATCTCTTTGTGCAATAGTATCTACAAGATCATTGCAAAAGTGATTGCTCTCAGGATCAAACCAATTTTATCAAGGCACATTTCTCCTGAGCAATTTGGGTTTTTGAACGGAAGACAAATCCATGAGGCTATAGGTGTGGCTCAGGAGGTCCTTCACAGTGTAAAGCTGAAGAATAAGAAGGGAGGGGTAATCAAAATTGACCTCTCGAAAGCATATGATAGGATAAGCTGGTCTTACATTCGCTTGCTCTTAACTCATCTTGGTTTCAAAGTGGACTTCATCAGATGGATCATGGGGTGTATTACAAATGTCAGCTATGCTATCCTCATCAATGGAGCTGCCTCCCCTTTCTTCAAAGGACAGAGAGGGCTGAGGCAAGGATGCCCTCTGTCACCTTTGCTTTTTCTCCTAGTGGCTGAAGGGCTCAGTCAGCTGATTCATAAAAGCAAAAGGGAAGGTAAGGTGAATGGAATTGAGGCAGCTGTAAACCTGTGCATTACTCATTTACTTTTTGTAGATGATATTCTGATTTTTACTAATGGCTCTCTTAATGAACTCAAGGAGTTAAAAATGATTTTTGAGCTGTTCCTAAAAGCAACAGGAATGCAGATCAATCCTAGGAAATCTCAAATCATAGAAGAGGGCCTAAATAGAAATGACAGGGATCAGTTCAGTACATATTTTCCTTATGAAATGTGCAGCATGGACTCGCCCTTCAAGTATCTGGGTTTCTGGCTGAAGCCAAATGATTACAGGAAGGAGGACTGGTCTTGGTTAATTGCCAAGATTGAAGCTAGAATCAGCCACTGGAGCTTCAAATGGCTTTCCAGAGCAGGGCGCTTAACCCTTCTCAAATCTGTGCTTCTTGCCATTCCAGTATACTGGGTAGCGCTAACCTGGGTACCAAAAGGAATTCTGGAGAAAATAAGGAGAATTTGCAGCAGATTCCTATGGACTGGGAACAAGGATTCTACGGTTCTCCCTTGGGTTGCATGGGAGAAAGTGGTGAGACCAAAGGAATGGGGTGGCTGGGGAATCAAAAAACTACCAGATTTCAGACTTTCTTTAGCTGCCAAATTAGGTTGGCGCCTCATAAAGATGGAAAATCTATGGACAAGAACAGTGAAAAGGAAATACATTGACCCTCTTCCTTTGGAAGACTGGATCAGAAACCCAATCAAGCCTCAAAAGCATGCTTCTGCTATCTGGAAAGCCACTCTTGAATCTTTTAAGGTGATAGAGCAAGGTCTAGCATGGAAGATTGGGAACGGTGAAAAGGTAAAGATTGGAAAGGATCCTTGGGTGGGCTGCAATGAGAGTTTTGCCCTCCCCCCTGAATTGATCCAGCATTTGGATAGGAAGGGCCTTCGCTTCCTCAGCCAAGTGGAGAAGATTGGCCACTCATCCATCTGGGGGCAAGCATGGATGAATGGAGAAGAGCTGGATTTGGATCAGAGGTGGTGGAATGATTGGCATATTTTTACCCAAGAACTAATCAGAACCAATGTAAGATTGTCCGATAGGCAAGATGAGTTAATTTGGGCGCATGCAGAATCCGGATCATATGTCCCCAAACATGGATACTCTTTCCTTATGTCAAGAAAGGGATGGGGAGAAACAGAATGGTGGTCAAAACTGCTCTGGAAACTAAAGTGCCCTCCTAAATCTAAAATTCTTTTCTGGTGTCTGCTAAGGAGAAAACTCCCAACATGGGACATCCTTCAATCCAGATTCATGATCGGGCCGGGGCGATGCACCTTGTGTAAAGCAGACGAAGAATCTATAAACCACCTCTTCTTAAAATGCCCGGAGGCCCAAAAGATATGGGGAGAGTTTAGGAAAATTCTGAACAAACAGTTTGTTTGGGAAGGGGACAATATCCCAGAAGTCTGGCAGAAGTGGTGGAATGAGCATCCGGATGGGAACCTTAGAAACCTCCCGCTCATCATTAGCTGGGGGATCTGGATTGCTAGGAACAAAAGTATCTTTCAGGAAAAAGAGACTCCGGTAGAAATCACTGCAGCACAGGGAGCTGCCATATTCGCCAGTATTCCAGAACCAAAGGTCTCCATCTCCCATCGAATTGTCCCTGATCCTCAGATTGTAGAAGGAATCCCTTGGGCTTTTTTTGATGGTGCCTCCCAAAACAACAAAGCAGGAGCTGGAATTGTCATCCATGAATCTCTCTCCCACTCCTTAAAAGCTTCTGTGGGTTTAGGATCGGGCTCAAACAATTTTGCCGAATTACTTGCTCTCAAACACCTATTATGCTGGCTCATTCAAAGGCACACCCTCTCTATTCAAATTTTTGGGGATTCTCAAATTGTGATCAGATGGGTAACTGGCCAGCGTGCATGCAACAATCAATTATTAATTCAAATTCTGGGAGAGGTTCAAAGACTGAAATCAAGATTTAACAGTTTTTCCATAAGTCATATTTACAGGGAAAGAAATGAGTTGGCAGACAAGCTATCAAAAGACGGTCTACAACAGGTTCTGGGCAGTTGGCAAATAGAAGAAGAAGACAAAGGCCAAATCAGCAGATCAGATCAGCCTCCATATTATCATCCGACTTGATCTCTGGCAAGGTTTCCCTGTCTTTTTGCTGCTATCACGTTTTTCTGTGTATCACATAAAATGGATCTGTTAAAACTATTATCAGCTACAGGTTGTTTTTCCTCAGCTCAAAAGCTCAATCTGCACAAATCAACAGCTATAATAAAGTGGCCTTCTGATGTTCAGCTATGTTCTGTTCTTCCTCAATTAAGAGGAGACCCGATTTCTGTTTTGGTTTCATCTAGAACAGAAATCGATTTTCAGCTATGTGTTTTTTTGTCTGATATAAGTCACCAAACAGCACGTTAAACAGAAATTGTGATAGGTTCCGGTAAGGAATGACTGATAAAAGCCACCAATCTGCGTTTCCAGGATTAGTGATAGTTCCAGAAAGGAATTGCACCCAGATATTAAAGCAGAAATTTATTTTTTCTCAGTTTAGACAGAGCTCAGTTATGAGCAGTGATGCCACGGCATTTGCAATGTAAACTTTTTATATTTTTAATAAAAAGTTTCGTTTTTTTCCTTTGGAAAAAAAGAAATTCAATCATATTAATTAAAATATTTAAAAAATCAAACTTAAAAAATTTAAATTTTCAATTAAAAGTCATATTTTTTATACCAAAGAATATATCTATCTATATATATATATATATAATATATATATATAATATATATATATATATATATATATATTATAATATATATATATGAAGTTTAAGATTGGTGGTCCTATTGGATGAAAGGATGATTTGCTCAATAATAAGATGTTATCACCATATTTTTATAAAGCTAAATTGAAATAATTTGATTCCCCTAAATAATTTCCATCCTAAATCTCTAAAACCCTTAATTTGTTTATAACTTTTTTTTAGTGTCACACAAATAAAAAAAATTGTAACAAAGTGGAACCATCCATATAAGAAACATTGTATTTCAATGACAATAATGGTGCAATATGAAGTGAAATAGATGCCAGAAGTTAAAAGCTATAGTATACACATGTTTCATGATTTAAGGTACCTTTAATTTAAGGATTAAAATGTTAGGTAAAATAAAATTAAGGGTTTGTTTAGTATATTGACAGTTGTTGCCATTGATGTCAAGTGATGTCAAGTGCACAGGGAGCTTGTTGAGTTTTCATGTATGATTTTATTGATGTCTTGATTGTTTCTATTAACAATGTGCTAATCTTATAATGACTTGGTTGTTTGTTGAGTAACCTATATTTGAAGGCATTTTGTCTACTAGTAACTTTCTCAAAAGCACATGAAAAGTGCTTGTTTAGATATCCCCCTAGATAAATTTCCAGTGGTGTATGGAATTTAGTTTAACTCTCCAAGAGTGAAGGAAAATATGAGTTTGAAGTGATGCAGTCTAGGCATGGTTTCGATGGGTCATGGTTCCAAATGGCCACTCGACATCTAGCCATTCAGGGGGTTGAGCTGGGCGAATATTGTTTGACAGGTTGGATGGGTAGATAACTGAATTGATCCAAGATCTCAATGCTTATCTGAGCATCTGGGGTGTGGAAGGCACACCAGATAACACATAGCGAATGAAGTTAGATACTAGATTTCCCAGCGCCAAATCAGATGTCAACCCCAAATGACATGGCAAGGTGACTTAACAAAGATGATGTGGTAGAGGTTATAGTGTGGGTATGTGAACATTGGATCCAACGACGAAGAAATTATCTATCCAATGGTTCAGATTCACATTATGTGCACAACATGTCCAAAGTTTATGGAAGGTATTGTGTGATGGATTCAATGATTGGGATTGCTCATATCCTACAATCCATATCGATACCAAACTCACACATGTGTGGTAATTAACGTATAAAATTCACTCTATTTGGTATCCAATGTAATGTGGATCCATGTGGATGATAAGTGACAATGACATGGCAAACAGGTGGTAGAGCGATGATGTCACAACCAGAGGTAGTGACATGTGGCACCCATTTCAATAGTTTTGGGTGGCCAAATGGACACATGGTAAATGACACGCGGTAGGTGTAATACGATCCTGGATACATGGCATGTCTTGGTTGGTTGGCATAGATGACATGGAAACTAAACTAGGATGATGACAATGCAAGATCAGTGGCCTTAATTTGAATTGGGTGAAAAACCTACACATAGGACACTGTGTGGGTATTCACATGATAGATATAATGACGAAGAAAGAATTGATCTGATGACCGAGATCAACATTGGATGTAGACATGCATAGAGGTTAATTTACAGTCTAACATATGATAGATCTGACAACAAAGAATGAACTGATCTGATGGCGCAGATCAACATCATATGGAGACCTGTGCAGAGGTTAATGTATAGTTTGACATAAAATAGACCTAATGGTGGAGAAGGACTCAATCCAACATCCTATACTAACATCAGATACAGAACATATGTGAAGTTATGGACAATATTGGGAGCAATGGATTCAACAACAGTGTGACATTGATGACAGGTGGTAGTGACAGGGCGATCAATGGCATGACAAGTGGAAGATAGTAACATGGTAATGACGTGGACATGACATGGCCCATAATCCATAAGCCATTGGTGCATAACGAAACTGTCATTCAGTGGGCTCAATTAACCTCATGTGGTGCCATATTGCATGCCAATAAATTGTATAAGACAAAAAAAATTAGACCCTCCTTTGTTAAAGTTTGGATAGTTTGGGGGCCTCGAAGTGACTTTGGTTTTGATTGGATCACATGATCAGAGGGCATTCTTTTGAAAAACAATGGATATTTAACTACACATAATACAAAAATCAAATTCCCCCTCTTGTTAAAGTTCAGATAGTCGGGGGGGGGGTGGAGGGGGGGCTAATGTGACTTCTTTGTTGTCGGTTATGATATGATCACTGGGCGCGATCTAGAAGTTGGTGGATATTTAACAAATTTGGTGTTTGGTGTTTCAGATGCCAAATTCATTTGAAGGCCAAGGGACACCAAATATGAAAAAGCCAAAAATATGAGATAGTTGCAAAATTTAAATGACGGGAATGAAAAAATTCTTGCGTTATCATGATTTAGAAGAATAAAAGGTTGTTGGAGACAATAGAAATTACGGTTATTCATGAGAGGGATCGAAGCTGCATAAATTTATATAAGTTGAGTTTATGATTGGATAAGTGATTGATGAAAAATAAAGACAGAAAGAGAGATATTGGGCATGAGAGGACTGAGTAGAGGTTGAAACCACTAAATGTAATAAATATGAAGCAAGTAAGAGATAGATTGTGCAGTAAAGAGATGAGCAGAGGCTAAAATTGGAGATTGGGTGAGATATGAAGTTATTGCGTACAAGAAAATTGCAAAGAATTAAGGACATAGACGATGTTGCAAAGAAAATATTAGAGAAGTTGGGTAGAACTAATATTAAAATTGTCTATCAAGGGATTGAAGTCACTTTAGCTAGGTTTCTAAAAATATCAATAGGTCGGTGCTTGCAAATTGTGGGAGTTGGTGCTTCCAACAAGTGGGTGATTGCAAAGAAAAGACGATTGGAGCCTTTTGTAGGTTGGTGCCTACATAACTTGATGTAAGTTGAAGTCGGTGCTTGCATCTACAGTAAAACTAAAAGAATATTTGTGGCTTTCTCCTATATGGGTTTCCTCATAAACATCTTGTGTCCAATTCTTTATGTGATTGATGCATTGTTGAATGTTTTTTACTGGCTAAATAATTGTTTAAAATTTACACAATATTGATTCACTCTTGTCTCAATATTATTCTGGCTTCCAACAAATTTATCCACATAACGCTTTATAAGATGTTTGTGGAAGGTGGTCCTCCACAAATTAAAATATAAAATTGAATTATTGTATTACATATATAATAACTTAGAGAGAAAGTAAGATTGATTGTATAAGTTTTTTATATATTTTTATGGGAAGTGGTATATCAAAATATATTTTAGTGGATAATAATATTTATTAGTATTTCTTAAAAATTAAAATAATTACACAGAGATATGCTCTTTAGCCTAGCATAGAAGAGATGGTGTAATGTCATGTCTTGTCTTGCCTTGTTAAACATTTTAACTTGGTCAAATTACATAAAAATTAAAATAAATAATAAATAATAAATCATTTGATTCAATAAATTACATAAAAATAAAAATAAATAATATAATAATTATAATTATAAAATTATCAACCAAACTTGATTAATCTTAACTTCGTATTACCAACCCCTAGAGATCAGATTCTTATGCACAACATCTTTAGAGTGAAAAGAGATTTCATTCCTCTCAATGCTATATCGGAATTATATAAAATCTAAACTCCTTAGTAAAAATAATGAAATTTAATATAAAAAGACGGTAATGAATTGTATTTCAAAATATTTTATATAGCTTAAATAAAATAAATGTGTTAAATATATAATATTGATTATATGAATTGCAAAAATTATATATATATATATTATATATATATATAAATATATAGTAATTTATTTATTTAAAATATTATAAAGAGTAGTATTAATGTTTTGTCTTATTAATTTTGGAGGGTCTTGGATACACGGTGATCAGGTGTTTTTATTAAGGCACTTTTTGATGTAAAGTCACCCGTTCAATTCCCCCCGATAAATTAGATATAACTATTAACCTTTACATTAAAAGAAATCAGATCAACTAAAAAAACTAGAAATTTTGAATATAAATTTAACATATCATAATATTATGTTTATTTGAAAAGTGAGTATTGTAATTAATGATATTAAAAAATTACAATGTTTAATGTTATTAGTAAGTAAATATTTATATAAAAGGTATATAATGAGCGAGATGGGTGATTCTTTTTGTGTTGAATTTTGTATTGACATATATTTTTTTAAAAATAAAAATAGAATATTTCCTAAATCAAAAAAATATTGTTTATATTAAAAAACAAAAATAAATATATATGTTTGGATAATTTTAAATAAAACTATTATAACTTAGTATGAAAGAGACGTGATAAAAATATTTCATTCTCATTCTTTACTATAAATAAAAAAATCAATGCTCATGTAAAGTAACTTAATTTTCTACCAACGTTAAAAAAAACTGTATATTTTCACTTTTTAGTATGAGGAAGATGTATGGTTATTATACTTCTTAAAAATAATTCAATGTAGGAATTATATAAACTATCTGAATATCCATGTTAACTAAATTATTTCAACATAACTTCATATAGATGCATATATATAAAAACAAAAAAAAAATTGAAAAACTTATGTGCGTAAATAATAATAATAAATATTGAAATGTTTAAATAGGACAGTAACTGAAAATTAAAAAATTCTATTAATTTCTAATAAGATGAGAGATGTGTAAGTTATTCAATTTTTAATTTAAATTAATATATGACATTTAAGAATATTAACAATATAAAGAAATCATGTGAGTAAAATAAAATATATAAATTATATTTGTATTTAAAAATATTAACAATAATAAAAGAAAATCAATGTGAGTTATAAATAAAATATATCAATATACAGAATAAAATAATATTAAGATGTATCAAATATATCAATATATCAAAATAGTATAATTTGTAATATTAAAATGTTAAAGAATATTTTTTTTATGTGATAAAATAATTTACTCTATATATAGTTACCTACTTCACATGGGTTTTCATTCTTTTAAGATGTTATTTTTATTATTCCAATATAATTATTGTATGGGAGGACCCATTTTTGTTTAGTCACACTTTTACATTATGAATAATGCTCCTTGGTGGGGTATCCTAAAAAAATTGCTTTTTACTTTGTCTTTTTCTTTATTTTGAAATTCAAGATACAATGTCATTTCATTACATACAAACATTACAAATCATATATTCCTTGTTTGCCTATATTAATGTTCCTACCTCTCTCTGCTTCTAATCCATCTCTTTGGTATTTCCTTCTCGCTCACAAGTTCTCTTAGCAATCGTTTTTCATATTTATCATATTCTCAGTTTCAATCACACAATCATCTTCTCTCACCCGTTTTCATATTTCATTACATTCTTTGCGTCGACGAACATAATGGACCAGATTGGAATCTAAGTTGCAGCGAATGCCATTAACAAGCTTTACAACATGGAAGCCAAGAGGTTCCCTAAACTTGCTTCTAACTCTAGTGAAAACCCTGACCTTCGACTCAAGTGAGGTTGGCATAAGGATGTCTAAAGGAGGAGATCAACTTAAAGAATAAGGGTAATATCAAAAATATTATTACTTCCAAATTTAAGTATAAGTTATGAGATGATAAGGAGTTAGGAGGAAAAATGAATCGAATGTATTTTAAGGAGGTGATCATCTTCAATGTTGAAAACCATAATTATCTATCAATGCTAATAAGAAAACGGGCATTGCTAGGATAAGAACTAATTCTCACAAGCTTAAAAGTGAAACCGAATATTGGTCAATTCCCAAAACTTCTCGAGACGAAAGTGTCTGTCACCTTTGCGATACTAAGAGGGTTGAAGATGAAAAACACTTTCTCTTAGATTGCCCAATTCTTACTCACATCCATTCTAATTTTCAAAATCTTTGCCACACGGTATCTTTTTTTGCTTTGTTAAATCAACAAAACTATAGTGATCTAGGAACACTTCTCTCCCTTCTTTTCGATCATCGAATTTTTTTATTAAAAATCTCAATTAATCTCTAACTCTCTT
>APFE031739494.1:0-15131 GCA_000404065.3 Pinus taeda
CATCTTATGATAATTTTTTCTAAATTTTCAAGTGCTTCTTCAAAAGAATTTCCATAAATTGTGAAATCATCCATATACACTTCCACACAATCATGAATAAGATTATAGAAAATTCCTAGTACTACTCTTTGGAATGTTGTTGGAGCATTGCATAACCCAAAAGGAAGTACTCAGTAAGCATAAGTCCCCCATGGACAGGTGAATGTGGTCTTGTCTTGATCTTCAGGTGCTACTTGAATCTGATTATACCCACTAAAACCATTCAAAAATGAGAAATATTTCTTCCCTGCTAATGTATCTAAAACTTGATCTATGAAAGGAAGTGGAAAGTGATCTTTCAAAGTTGCTTTATTCAATTCCCTATAATAAATGCATATTCTCCATTTTCCATTTTTCGTAGGAATGATTACTAGGGGTGAAACCCATTGACTATCTGATATTGGATAGATGAAATTTACATTTAACTGTTTCTGCAATTCTTCTTTAACAACTTCTTTTATGTTTGGATTCATTCTTCTTTGTGGTTTTCGAACTGGTCTAGAATTTTCTTCAATATAGATATGATGCATGTAGGTTTTAGGGTCAATTCCTTTCATATCAATGTATTCCCATACATATGCAGAAGAGTGCTTTTGTAATATTTCTACCAGTTTCTTTTTCTATAAATCTTCCAAGTTTTCACTGATGTTCAAGTTTTTTCCTGGAAATTTTTTTATTAAACAATTTCCAAACTTTTCCATAGAATCTAAAGACATTTGTCTAGATGATAGATATTCGATATTACATTGTTCTTGAAAATTTTGACTATCATCACAATATAAAGAAGGTTCATGATTTTCTATTGAATTTAAAATTTGATCCTCCTCATTTATTTGTGCAATAGTGAAAACTGGTTGTATATCATTATTTTCATACATCCATTCTTCATTTTCTACTTCTATCATGTTTTCATAGGTGGGTACAATGTAAATTTCTTTGTCGAGCTTCCATCTGAGATAAACATGTCTCCTGATCTACAACTGATCAAAGCATCGGCTGTAGCTAACCATGGCCTTCCTAAAATTAATGGATGTCCTCCTAAATTATTCTTGGGGGTTAGAATCATGAAATCAATAGGATATTCCCAAGAATCTAAGGATACATATATATCTTCTAACACACAATCGGGTTTAATTACATACCTGTCTGCTAAATGTAACAATGTTGGTGTGTATTGAAGATTAGGAAGCTTCAATTTATCCATACTTTATTTGCTCATTATGTTTATGGTTGCTCCTAGATCAATCAGAGTGTTTGGTATTTCAGTTCCATTGATGTGTGCTTTTACATTGGGGCTTCCTGGATCTAAATATTTCTGAATTGTTGTCTTCCCCATCATAAAATCTGTAATTTTCTTGACTAATTGAATTATTTTTTTTTCTTTTATTTTTCTTTGTGATCCTCTAGTACTCAATTCCTTAATTATTTATTTAAAAATCAGTATTTCTTTTATTGCTTGTAATAAAGGAATTTTTATACAAACATTTTTCAATTCATCTAACATATCATAACCAGGTAATATGATTTGTTTTTCTACTCCTTTATCGATTTTCAACCTTTTAGGAAAAGGTGGTCTTGAGATAGATACTAAAGATTGTTCTATAATAGGAGTATTATTAGAATGTGTGGGACTTTTTTTCTGTTTCAATATTTTCTTTCCGAGGAAGGGAAATTTATTCTTCAGAGTTATTATTATCTTTTTGAACATTCTTTTATGTTTCCTAAATAACAAAAGATGGTTTCTGGCTTTCTAATACTCTACCAGACCTTAATTGAACATTATTCAGATCTAATAGAGTTACCATATAAGTTTGAGGATTCTGTCCTTCTAAGTTGTAAACAGGTTGTGAAGTTTTATTGTTTGGATTTGGAAGTGGTTAAACGGGTAATTAATTTGGTCTTGGTGCAAATGGCAAATAAAGTTGTGGATTTGCATTTTCAGCTTGAGCTTGAGGTCACTGGTTGGTTTGAGGGAAGTATTGTGGTGGAAAATTTGGATAAGGTGGTGGATATTGTTGATATTGAGAATATCTCCCATAAGATTTTTCCATCCCTGATTCCAAGATTATGGTGGTTGAGCCCAAGGTTGCCATGGCTTAGGTGGATTCCAATTATTTTGTAAAGTTTGTGCAAATTGTTGAGGATTAAAACCTTGAGTTTGATTTGTTTGAAGATTTTTCCATGGTCTTTTGGCAATAAAGTAAAGGCGGTCTACCTGATTTGGCATTCCTCTTCACTAAACACAACCTTAAGACTTGGTATAGAAGGACATTATTTTGTATCATGATTTTCTGCACATACAACACATGTTTCTATGCTTTTTAAATCTAAAGGACATTCTCTTAGAGCATGTTTCTTTCTACACCTAGGACAAAAGATGGATAATGCAACATTTTTTACTTTCTACTTTTTTTGCATTTTAAGGGTGCCAATTTTCTCATTGAGACTCCCTAAAACATATTTTTTAAATTTATCAAGCAAACTACCTATTTCTACCCTACTTACTGTCCCAGTTGCAGATTTATTTACTCTTGACAAAATTGGATCCCTTGAACTTTTTCCTGTTCTTGCTTTACCTCTAGAAGTATGTACACATAGATCACATATATCTACAAAGAGTAACTGAGAAATATCTCCTTTTCCCATTAGATTGAGAATATCAATCCACTCATCTTTAATGGATTTGAGTAAGAGAGTTTTCAAAGTTTCCTCATCCAGATTGTTCATTTTTTCTCTTTTGATATTATAAACAAATCTCTCGACAAAGTCTTCAAGATTCTCATCTTCTTTTTGTACCATTTTGAAGACTACATCTTTGATTCTATGAGGCATACAATAATCCTTATATTTAAGTAAGAATGCAACTTTCATTTGTGCCCATGTCCTTATAGAATTTGTTTATAAACTCATAAACCATTTTAATGTTGCATTCTTTAAGGTGGCAGGGAACAATTTTAGTTTTTGAGCATCATGCAGATAATCATGATCTACATAATACTTCAAATTCGAAGAGAAATGTCTTTAGGTCTTCACTTCTTATTCCATGAAAATTGGGGAGAATAGATGGTGATATGTTCTTCATTGTTAATGTTGTATCTTCATTAAGGATAGGGAATCCAAAAGGTTCTGGATCTCCTCTTCCTCTACCTCTACCACCCCCTCCTCCACCCCCTCTGTTTCCTCCTTCTCCTCCTCCAATCCTATGTTGTTCACCATTGACATTGCGTACTTCTCCTTCCCCTTCTTCAACCACAATGGATTCCTTAGAAGAGATATGTGGTTCTACAACATGATTATCTAGTTTTTCTTCTAGTTCTTTTGGTTCCTCTATCAATGGTTTGAAGTGAGTTTCTTCTTCTTCTTCTTCAAAAGGAACTTCTAACTCTTGAGCTAGAATTTTTTCTCCATTTTAAGATAAGAAAATTATTCCCGTTGTTGGAGATGTAGTATCTTCTTCTATCACAACCTCTATTGATGAAGTTGGTGAACCTTTAGATTGGATTTCGGATCTTAAGACTTCAGGAAGTCTATATTGGCCTGCTATGGATGTAATTTGAGTTTGTGTCAGTGGTGTGGCACTACGAGGTCGTGGTGGAGTAGGTGATGATGTAGGAATTGAAATTTGTCCTTGACCTAAAAAACTACCTCTAGAGTCTCTTTCCCTATGCATGTCATGTTTTTATTTGATTTTTTTAAGGCTTCTATTTACACTTCCTCGACAACGATGCCAAAATGTTTCATCAATTTAATGTTCTTAAATTGAAAGCATAAATTATGAACCAGAATTGGTAAAATTATGAAGTGTAGGTGCACTATATATCCTAGAAGCCTACTCTTTCATTTAGCAAGATGATGCTTATGATTGTTTTGAGATTTTCGTTGTTATCTAGATTTTTAGTAGAGTTAAATTTCTACAAATTAATATATTGAAGTTAAGCTACTGTTAAAACAAATGGGAGCTAAACTACTATTAGATTACTTTATCAAATCATGTCTAATGGGGTATCATTCTAAAATGACTTACGTTATTCATCCTAAAAATATGAATATATATAAACGACTTGTTGCTATGAAACAGAGTATTGAAATTCAAAATCTTGTCTACGAAATATATACAATTTTGATTTTAAAAAGCATGAAAGAAATTTCTAATTACAAATTGTAGAGTGATATAAATTCTAATTCTAGAAAGCATAAAAATATTAACTGTGATGAAGCAAAAAACATTGAAGGACTAATTTATTAAACGACTGCAAGCATAATGAAATACGAAATGGTAAAGATAACTGAGTTTAGACAAAATAATGAAAACAATGATGTAATTAAACTAGAATGAAGTGATAATAGAAAGCAATTGAAATGAAAGAAATTCTAAAGCATGAAATGAAAATAAACTAAAACCTTGAATGTCTGCAAGGGCCCTCCGCATCCAGTAGGTATGATTCAAATTCACGTATGCATCAAATCAGAAAGGTAACTTCAAATGAACACAAGAAGGAAGGTTTTGTTCACAATTTCTTTAGCAATTAACTTAATACTTCCTCCCTATATATTGTTTACAGAGGATACATATTTATATAAAATGCATGCTCAATATGTTGAGACTTCTATGCCTATAGGTTTGATGTTCAATCCTAATTCAAATACGAAACTTAAATAGGAAAAGCATTATTTTGTTGATTTTCTAATTGGAAAGAAAATCAAGAAACCGTGTTGTGCATGGACTCTTGCTGCTATTTGTTGACCTGTATCTTTGACCGTGCCACTGTGTGATTCTTGTGGTGAACTAGCTCGAGCGAATAGGAGGAGATCCATAAGGGGATCGATCCTCAACTACCCATATTCTTAGTTTCTTCATTAGCGAACCCCATGAACAATGGAGGTAGCTGTCGATTTATAAAATGGCTACAGAATCATGTTAATTATGTAGCTAATGCACTCTTTAATATAACAATAAGGAACATTAACTCATATGAAAAATAATACATGTAAGAGTTGTTACCTTATCAAAATATATGATTTACTACCTTTATTGAGTTGATAATGATGATGAAACAGAGGGAATTGGTGGAAAAAGGGTGTCAAAACAAAACAATTATGGAACTCTACAAATATCATCATTTACGAAATCAAACAATGGTATTCTCAAATCCTCACAAGTTGATCATATCTTCAAATCATTTTCTTTTCTATGTACTTCCATAGGTGATTCACATGTGATACTACAACTTCATGTAGCATTTACCATGTGTTGGGTACAATTCTTCCACTAGTAGATATCATTTCTAGTGATACATACTAATTAGTCGCCCTTGTCAACAAATCCTCTATTTCCACATTTTTCCACTTGGTCTCAGGGAAATCAAACCTCCTCTATAATGCCTTCACCAACAGACACTCAAATTGGTTTTGCACAAAACAATAAGAACCACATACCCTTCACAGAATCCAACAAAATTTGACCCAAGAAATATAATATAGGGGAAATCCATTTATAACAAAACAAATTGATTTCAATTATCAAAAGGGCATCTCTTCTTGCCAATTTCAAGCTTGAGCACAAATACAATTTCTGCAAAAGACAACTTCCAAAATTCACGAACTTAACCATGCCTTGGTCATTAATCAACTGGAACATACTATTCAATGTAGAGAATCAATTTGGAATTCATGCCATAGATCCATCTCTTGACTCTCCCAAGAGGCCCTAACCCTCTTCACAAGAATTGTAGATCTCCAAGAACTATTTATTATTAGAATTCCTAGTTCTAGTACTAGAATTACACAAATTCCAAAGTAGGAAATCACATGCGCAATTCACTCACCATTCAGCTCAAACAGAGACATACATCCCAAAATAGATATTCTCACACAAACAAATATTTATAATCATACACATATATCTCTTCCTGAAATCCACCGTGGATTCGATATTCAATCTGCCCCAACACATCCTCCTTCTACCTGTCCCGAAAAAAATACACATGCACAAAACTTCGTTCTTTCACTTAATTGTGTCAAACCCTCCAAGATTGATCTTAATCATATGAAAGATTCATTTTAAATCTATCATTAATTCCAGATACACACATAAACTAGAACTCATCAACAATGATACAGAGATAATTTAAACATTGGTGGCATGAATACTATTTCATCCACATATTCTTGTACATATAATTATACTCAAAGCCTACCCTTCCTCTCTATGGCATGATTTCACATTCATTTGGCCATCATCCCTTTTACTCACACTTACTCTCTTTTTACTTCTTGTAGGATTACAATAGATAGAATTTAGAAACATCATATATTTTCTAGATCTTAAATTCACTCCAGAAATTAGATTTTCTAACTCCTAAAATCACTCAATCTATCCCTAGAATCACTCTATAAATCTCTTATTCTTTCTATGATAATTAAAGAAACTAAATGTATTTACAATAAGGAATTAGAATTCCTTTTCCATGTGAAAACCCCCTTTGGAGCTTTAACTCTAAAAATCTTTAATAATTTTGGGAGCGAGAATGCTCCTGCATCGCAATTCCCCATCAACAATTACTCTATATTATTTTCACATCCTTAAATTGTACCTCATATTTATAAGGTTCTGGCAAAGACCCTTCTCTTGGGGATATATTCACTTCTAAGCTAAAATGGTAGTTTTGTTTTACTTTTAAAATTGCATCATATGCATATTCACTCTGAATGATCCTCTCCACTACTCACATTGGTATTGATAATTTTGATCTACCATTTTAGTATGTTATGTGCATATATTGTCATTAAATCCACAAAATTGAGACTCGTTGATGAGTCTTTTGGCACAACAAAAGTGAAGGGCTCACTTTGTGGTGTATTTATTTTTGGAAAGAAAGGAATAGGTACTTGTTGATAGAGTCTATCTATTGAACGTGGTGTGAGTAGTTGTTGTGGGCATATAAATTAAAATCAACTGCTACGAAACTATGTAAACCTGGTTTGACTTTTCTTAAGTTGTTTATGATTCTTTTTAAATAGCCAATCATTGTGTGTAGGATTAAGAACTATTTATTGATTTGAATGTTGGAGAAAGTTCTACTTTTAGATGGCTACTCCTCTAGCATAATCATATATAAATGAAGCAACCAAGTTGGATGGTGCCAATTACGTGAGTTGGAAGTTTAAAATGTAGACATTGATGGAAGGATACAATGTATGGTCAATATCAAGTGGTGATGAAGTGAAGCCAAAGGAAACTACAGGAGCTACAACTACATCTATTCAAGATTTAGAAAAGTGAGAGACTAAGGCAAAAGTGTTGTTGAGAATTTTTGTAAACTACAACATTATACCACATATCAGAGACTACAAGAAATAGAATGAGACCTAGATTATGCTCAAGGATTTGTATGAATCAAAGAATACAAATCGACCCCTATCCTTGAAGAGTAAGTTTCTTATATTAAAATGGAAGAAAATAAAAGTATCACTATTTTTATTTCAAGAATTAAAGACATTAAATATAAACTTGGAAATATAGGTGAAGTAGTATCTAGCACTAACCTAGTCACTATAACGTTAAGTGGAATGCTAGATGAGTATCAAAGTTTTATCACGGGTCTTGCAGTAAGGAAGAATGCTCCCACTTTTGATGAGTTGGTAGGTATACTCATACAAGAGGAAGAAAGGCGAAGGAAACTTAAACCTCAAAGTTTTGATTTGGCACTGATGGCAAAAGGGAAGCCACCTTTCAAAAGGAACCATTGGGAAGGTAATGAAGGAGGAAAGTCATCACATGGAAATCCATCATTTGGAAAACCAACATTTATAAAATCACAACTAGGTATGGAATTTCCAAAGGTTGATGTTAAATGTCCTTATCGTGGCAAGTTTGGACACTGCTTTAGAGATTTCATGAAAAGGAAATATCATGAGTCCAAACATTGAAATAAGATGCGCATTGGTAATTTTGTTGATAGAGGAGAAACAATGAATGATGTCATAAACAAATTTATACTATTTGTCACAAATGTTTCACTATTTGCTGAAATAGATGATCCAAATACTTGGTTTGTTGATTCTAGAGCCTCCATCCATATGTCCTGTAATAGGCATTTCTTTTAGAACTTTCATGAAACTAATAATGGTGAAAACATATATCTTGGAGATGATCGTTCACACGAAATTAAAGGTTATGGTGATGTATCAATGACATTACCTAATGGTCATGTTAAACTAATTCATAATGTGATGTATGTGCCTACTATTAAGAAGAATATAATCTTAGACTCCACTATAATAGATGATGACTTAAAGGTTGAATTTGTAAATTCACATTGTATGGTGAAAGATATGCAATATTACTTCAAGATCATTGCAACAAGAGTTATAATTAGAGGTTTGTATAAGCTCAATGTGACAACCAAAAGTCATCAAGCATTGACATCCATGACCATGTCAGTTGAAGTTATTTGGCATCAAGTTATGGCCACATTAATTAGCATGATCTATTACTACCTCAAAAATGTGGAATGGTAGAAGGGATTCCATTACTTAAGAACGAATATTCTACATGTGAAGGGTGTGCAATATAGAAGATGCGTATGGAAGAATTCCCTACTCATATAGATAAAGGGAAAAGGGATGTTGCATATCTTGTGCATACAGATGTATGTAGTCTTATGCAAACTAGATAATCAGGTGGAGTGTATTACTTATTGATATTTATTGATGATTGTATGAAATATACATGGGTATACTTCATGAGAGAAGAGTGATACCACTTTGAATATTTTAGGGAGTTCAGTTGAAAATAAAATAGGAAAATACATCAAGATCCTTCGATCATATCAAGGGGGAGAATATAGTTGAAATGAATTCATCAAGTATTGCAAATCCCATGGAATTGTACAATAATACACAATACCATATACTCCACAACATATTGGAGTAGTTGAAAGGAAGAACAAAACCCTGGTAGAATGTGCACGAAGCATGTTAAAAGGTAAAAATTAACATTGTTCTTTACTTGAAAAATAGAAGTCCAACTAAAATTTTAGATCATAAAACTCCTTTTGAAGCACTTTATGGTTATAAGCTAGAGATAAGTCATCTGAGAATGTTCGGTAGCAAAGCATTCTCTCATGTTTCAAAAGAAGATAGGAGGAAACTTGATGCAAAAGCTATAACGTGTATTTTCATAGGTTATTGTTTTGATAATAAAGCTTATAAGTTGTTTGATCACAACACACATAAAATATTTGCAAGCATAGTTGTATTTTTTCATGATCTTGTAGATGAAGGCCATAAGGAGGACAAGTATGATGCATGAGATATTCCTTATGAGTATGATGATGTCAAAGAGGAAGTAGATGATAAGTAAGAAAAGAAATAAGAGTAATAATCTAGCAACATGGAAACCTTTAGCAACCACAACACACTAAGAGGAAGAGATGATTGACCACAAATAAGGAGAAGAGATGAGAACAATAAAGTACCAATAAGTTCATCTTGTCAAACTTAACCACTAATAAGGTTTAAATAAGGAGAAGAGATGAAAGCAACAAATTACCAAGAAGTTCATCTTGTCAAACTCAACCACTAATAAGATTTAAATATTATGACTTAATGACTAAAGTAATGAATGTGATAGAAGCTTTGAATTCCAAAGAAGCTAATGAGAATAAAGAGTGGAGAGATGAAATGAAGGAAGAATATGAGTTTATGTTGAAAAATGATTCTTGGAATTTAACATAATTTCCTGAAAATAAAGTACCCATAGGATCCAAATGGTTGTTCAAACCCAAATTTAAAGTTGATGGAAGTATAGATAAATATAAGGCCAAGTTGGTTGCAAATGACTACTCACAAAAATAGGGAATTGATTATGAAGAAACTTTTGCACCTGTATCTAAGTTAAATACAATTAGATTGACTATTGCTTTAGCTACAAAACATAAATGGAAATTACATAAGCTAGATGTTAAGTCTTCCTTTTTAAATGGGGAAGTAAAAGAAGAAGTATAAATTGCTCATCCAAAAGGGTTTGTTAAAAGGAGTCAAGGGCACCTTGTTTGCAAAGTAAAGAAAACATTATATGGATTAAAACATACACCATGATCTTGGTATGTGAAGATTGATTCTTTCTTTCTTTAGAAAGGTTTTATGAAAATCAAGAGTGACCCAAATTTATATGTCAAGTCAGATCAAAAGGGACATGTTATTGTAATTTCCTTGTATGTTGATGACATTATATACCAATAAATTCTTCTAAGTTAATTGATGAAGTTAAAGGACAACTATAATAAGAGTTTGAAATGAAAGACAATTGGTGAATTGCATTATTGATTAGGTCTTGAGATATGGAGAGGTGGACAAACATGGTTACACAAAGTAAGTATACTAGGGAGTTACTCAAAATAATCAAATTGGGTCAATGTATGGTAGTATCAATACCATTAGAACATAATTTCAAACTATACAGTAACGACGGGACAAGAGAGTAGGATGGTACATTGTATCATCATTTAGTAGGGAGTCTAAACTATCTCACTACAATCAGGCCAGACCATAGCATATTAAGTTAGCATCCTAAGTTAATCCATGGCCAGACCTCTTAAAAGCCATTGGAAAACAACAAATCAAGTTCTTCAATATCTAAAGGAATTGTTAACTTTGGTATTAAATATATTGATGATTTTAATGTTGAGCTGATAGACTATTATGATTCAGATAGGGACAAAAATCATGATGACAAAAAACAACTTTAGGATATGCATTCAACCCAGGATCTGGGATTGTGGCATGGAGTAGTAAGAAACACCCAATTGTTTATTTTTCATCAACTAAAGATGAGTATAAAGCTTTGTGCAGTGCTACTTGTGAAGCAATTTGGTTGAAATGAGTTCTTGAAGACGCAAGAGAAGTACAAAAAAATCGAGGATTATCAATTGTGATAGTAAAAGAACCATCAAACTAGCTAACAATCTTGTGTACCATGCAAGATCAAAACATTTTGAGACACATTTATCATTTGTTAGGGAAAAGATGTAGTCTAAGAAAAATGATTTACTCTATTGTAATACTAATGAAAATGTGGGTGACATCTTTACAAAGCCTCTTGGAAAGGAAAAATTTCAAACACGTAGGAATCAATTGGGTGTGGTGAAAAATACACTAAGGGGGAGTGTTCAAATAATAATGGAGAAATATGAAGATTCTCCTAATAATAGTGTATGTTATGTCTTGTTACATATTTGTTTGTATTGATTCATTAATAAGCCTGGCCTTTGTTGTTTCTCAGTTCCTATATTTTAGGAATCCATTCAACAAGAATGTAATCCTATATATGTAAGAGTATGTTGGCGTAGTGTGTTGTCTCTTGAGTGAGTGATTGTTTCACCAGTAAGTTGCAACCCTCATTCATTTTATGTGTTTCAATTTCTGAGTTTCTCCATGGAGATTCTTAATTTGTAAAAAATATTTGTTAAAATACCACAAGCCAGTATCATTCTTCATCTAACAATCAAAATATTTTATATAGATTTTATTTTACTTTGATTGAATATTTTTTTTTGTAAATTAAATGAAGAAAAAGGTATAACTACTTTTGAGATAAATCTCAACCCTCTACTACTACTAAAAATATTCCATGTATTTTTTGTAAAGCTTAAATCCATATTATTTATTTATTAATTATTAGTAATAAAAAAAAAATGACTCCATTAAAAAAAGTAATAAAAAGTTAAAAAATAAAAAAGTTTATTTTTATCCAATTTATTGCAATTTTTTGTTTTTATTAATAAATTAAAAAATAATAAATAAAAAATTCACAATACACATATTACATTAAAACAAATTTAAATAACCATTCTTCATACTTGTTATTTTAAAGCTTATAAAAAGAGTTCATATTAAGTCTTAATTTTTTATATGGTTCTTAACAAAATTTAAATATGAAGTTTTGAAATTATAAGAGTTTATTGTAAGTCTTAAGTTTTTTTATGGTTGTTAATTAAATTTAAATTTGAATTTTGGAAATATTATGGTTAGGAATATGAATCAATATAGATTCTTATTAACCATGGATCGATCAAATCACTCTTGAGGTGCAAACCTCTTTAGAGTGTAAAACATGGAAAAAAGGTTTACATCTAGAAATATTTGATCTTTTTGGGCACTTGTTTTTAAAATGCATCTAGACTTAAATTGCATTTTTTAATGCATAAATGGACTCAACACCTTGAAAAAAAAGAATTTGGCTAAGTTCAGTACATTCTATAGCTTAAAATTACAATTCCATCAAATCTTTCCTAAATTTGAAACAAAATTGACACAAAAAGGGCCATGTAAAACAGTAAAACTATTTGAAATGTTTTGACTATAAAAATTATTTTTTTCAATTGTTTTATATAATATATACAAAATTTGTTTTGAATCATATATAATATATATGTAGTTGACATTGACATCATATTGAGATATTTTATTTATGACCTATTTTGAATTTTTTTTATTAAGATCCATTTTAACTCTGAATGTACCAAGCGCCAAGAGGGATCAGAGAAAACACTTGAAAAAAAATTGCAACTCTAGAAACTTGAATCATCTAATCACTTGGTAGATACTATATTATTTATATTTTATAAATTTTAAAGTATCTCTTTTTTAATTATTAAATCTTGATTTAATATCTATGAAATATCCACAAAATAATGTTATAGTAATGAGGATAGAGAGTTTAAATATATCTCAAAATAATTATATTTTTTTCCTTAGATTTACTAAAAATTTCTAATAAAATAAAATAAAAATATATATGAAATGAATTATGGGTTTTGGGTGTGTAGCCTTGACAAACCATGGTATTGGCCCATGGTATTATAACAAATCCTATTTACAAGTTAATAATATTCATTGTAAAGTGGGGATGAATATCCATGATTAAGAATCTTGTTATGTTGTAAGTTCATTGTAGGTATATAAATTAAAATAAAATACATGAAATGTATTATTGGTTTTGGGCGCCTTGACAAGCCATGGTATTGGCCCATGGTATTATAACAAGGCGTATTTACAAGTTAATGATATCCATGGTAAAGTGGGGTTGAATATCCATGATTAAGAATCTTGTTATGTTGTAAGTTCATTGTAGGTATTAAGTTTTTATGTGGTTATTAATTAAATTTAAATGTGATTACAGAATCGTTATTCTAATTTATATGGTAAAATATTTTTTTATAGCTATTATTTATATATTATATTACTTTAATGTGATATGTATTATATATGATTTCTTTTATGTTATTAATTTTATTAATTAAAAACCACAATTTACCATTACCAACCCCAAATGGAATTTTATTATTTTTATTAATTTTAACTTTTTATTATTATTGAGCCATTATTTAAATGTTTAGAACTCATTTCCCCCCTATTATTAGGTTCTATATTACTTTTAACCTTTTATATTTTTTTAATTGAGCCCACATATGAATGTTTACAATAATTTATACCACTACCGCATAAATAAATAAATAAACAAATAAATAATTTGCACTACTATAATTTAAATAAAATAGTTAACATGGGTATTGAAATAGTTTATTTAAATCCTATTGGAATATTTTTTAAAAATATAAGAATTAAAGTGAAAATAAAAGTTCTTTTTTAATTAGTTTATCTCTAAGTATAAAGTTGATATACAATGGTATTATTTGATTATCTATCCGCGAGAGTTAGAGTAAAATATTTTTACCATCAACAATCAAATTATGCTAATTGACTATCTAAGGTTAAGAGTGAGTGAATTATTTATATGTGGTCTCTATCTCCTTCATACTAGGTTGTAATATCAATAGTGAACCTAACTAGCACATTGAGAATGCGAAGATTAATGCTTTATAATAACTTTAATTAAAACTAACCACATATGTATATTCCTTTTTGTTTTTTTATTATAACTAACATTTTTTTATATAAGAATATTTTAATTTTATTTTAAAAGAGACACATGTCAACCCTAAGCTGAGTATGGAAATAATCACATCTCCCTCATACTGGGATGTAGAATGCACCTTTTCACACAAAGAAAGAAATGTCATTAGAAACTTATATAGAAGGCATGATGAAGTAGTGAGCAATGTTCATCCTGCTAGCATAAGAGTCCAAAAATATGTTAGACAATTCTGCTCGCCTAAGAGTCCCAAAATGTGTTAGGCTTTGATAACTTAAGTCCAAAAAGGTGTCAAACTCTTATAACTTAAGTAGCTTTGTAGTTTCTAGTAGCTTAAGAAACTTTCTGAATGCTTTTAGGGTCAAGGGGACTAGACGACTATAGAAATTCTCATTGTAGATCAACAGATTATGCAATATACTAAAACACAATACAAGATCTACTTCTACAACACTTATAACTTAATCAATTTGAGCACGATCAATGAGAACACATATAACTGAGAATGAGAAGCAATCACACATAACACAGAAGAAATAACCCAGGAAAAACCTCAGCCTAAAACCCGAACTCTGTATTATCATACAAGTGGAAATATAGTTTGGATTACAAAAGGAATCAGCGCACAAGCTATCCCACTCTCTCTGCAATCCCTCTGCTACTCATAGACAGTCAAAGGCCTCTCTCAAACCTTCTCCTCTACCCTCCAAGCCTCCTATTTCTTTGTGCAATTTTCTTTGGAGTCCAATGTAGCCACTTGTGTGAATTGGCCTCTTCACACACTCACTAACCTCTGATCTAACTGCGCAATCCTGAAGGAGATAAATCCTTCTCCATGGATGAGCTTCCTTTATAGGAAAAATCCATCCAACTGATAGTACATTGTCCCTCCTTTGATCTCAACTGGGTCTCTGTCTAAACTGACATGCATGAGTTATTCATGAGAGAATATTCAGTTATTTGAAGTGTGGCAGTTATATGCAAGCATGCATTAACTAACTGAACTCACATTAATTTTAA
This sequence comes from Pinus taeda, assembly GCA_000404065.3. Classification (NCBI taxonomy): domain Eukaryota; kingdom Viridiplantae; phylum Streptophyta; class Pinopsida; order Pinales; family Pinaceae; genus Pinus; species Pinus taeda. Next base: position 14,996 of record APFE031739494.1, read on the forward strand.
AAAACTGTTTAAATCAATCTAACAGGACTTGACTCAATTAACTGAACCAACTAATTACAACTCAAATTAGAACTCATCCTTATCTCTTTAACTGATGGATAAATTCCTCAATTAATGGAGAAACTGTTGCATGTTC
>APFE031739497.1:0-14370 GCA_000404065.3 Pinus taeda
GTTCATGCTTTAATTCTTGCTGAGAATTTTCACGGTAATATTAAGAAGGATTCTCGATGTAAAGAGGACTTGAGGAGGTAACTAAGAAAACCCTCTTTTAAATATATTTTGGTGGCTCTCATCTATGTTTCAATTATTCTTTTGAGCAAAATTACTTCTTCTTATTTTCATCTGCAGGCAACTTTTTGGGGTTTTATCTTTTAGGCGTTACTATGTAAATGAAAATAAAACACAATTGTGGTATGCTATTATTGTGTGATTTTTCCAACTGAGATATCACTGAAGAAACAGGTTTACTTATTTTTCCAATTGAAATTAACATGGAAGAAACTGTACATTGAAGAAATAACAGTTTGAGATCGCTTATTTGTACGTGTTTACTTACTCTATGTGCAGTTGTCAGATGCATTTACTGCGCTTTTGGGCAAACACGCAGGTACAAAATCTCTAACCATGTTTCAGATGCAAAATCAATTTTATTTTTTTTAAATATATTTGTTATTTTCGTTGAATGGTTAATAATATAGATGTGAAGACAATAAAGGATTTTAAAATAATAAAATCTTTACAATAGAAAGTTTTGAAAACCTAACTAATAAATTAATATATTAAAAATTAATATTATTTTTAATTTAAAAATTAGTTATTTAAAAAAATATTTACTTTTTTTCCTCAAGCAAGATTGATTAACGTGATGCACAAGAATACTGCAATAGTATATTAAATCGGATGCATAAGAATATTACAATAATATTATATTTTTAAAATTGAATAGTTTATTTTGATGCGTTTTTAATATAACAAAAAAACATAAACTAGGCCAAAAGGACACGGCATCAAAAATTTAATATATTAAAATTTTATAAGTTTGTCCAAAAAGACAGGGCTTTATGCTCGAATTTCGGTTTTACCTTGGACTGATTATATATTTTAAATGAGCAAATTTCAATTGTTTAACACTTTTTATTGAAACCTCTACATTTGAGTTTTTTCAAATTTCGGTTTTTTCCTTACGATAAATATATGAAAATTTTCAACATAGAATGGTAATTTTTTAATCAAAACTTTATTACTGAAGGGTTAATTTATTATGAGAACATCACTCTTGAAGGGAAAAATTTTTAATATAACGTTTCTTGACGGGAAACATAAGGACCCAAAACGTCAAAAAAAATTTCTATGACGGGTAAAGAGAAATCCAAATTCCTACCCTGTAAGCGAGTGTTATTTTCATTTGACGAAGAAAAGAAACAAGCAACAAAGAAAAAACAAAAAACAAACAACACGAAGAATGAAAGTCTTTATATAAGTGATTTAAGCATTAGTAAAATTGATTATAGAAATTTTTGTTCTTGGTTAAGTTAAAAACATATGATAAAGTTAAGTTAAAAACATATAATAAAGATTCATCACGAGCACTAATAAAATTACTTCAATTAGTAAAATTCCTTGTAGAAATAATGTTTTTGGTTAAGCTAAAAATATATAATAGAAATTTATCACGAGCATTAGTAAAATTATTTTAACCAAGTTTAAAGAGATTATGTAAATGATTAAAAGGAAATTAGAATAAACAAAGTTAAATTATAAGGAAAAAATTATTAACCAAATACTAGAATATGCAAACTAATCCATCTATAAGGGAAATTAAATAATGTATAGGTAAGAATAAATAAGTGAAATTAAATAATGTATAGGTAAAATGAATTTAGATGAGGTTAAGTGGAAAATATGTAAACCAATTTTACACAAGAATTTATAAGTTTTATTGCCCATTGAAAAGATAGTATAGAAAAACATTATTTTTAATTACTAATATTAATTTGTCAAAAAGAAAATAATAAAAAGTAATATCTCATCAAATTATTAAAGCATAAAATAAAATGAGAGAATAAATTTGGAAAATAATTGTCAAATTTTTAGGTAAAAGGAAAATGTTATTTGAAATAATTAATTTATTTTAACCTTTGGTTGGGGTGCGACGAGCCATGTAGGATAGAGGGGAGAGAGGTCAGCCAGATGTCATGGCGGGCCAAGGACAGAGAAGCTGGCCAGATGGCAAGACAGGCATATGAAAGAGAGACTGGTTAGGGGCCACAAGAGCTAGCAAGCAGAAGCGGAGGAACAAACAACTTAGGGCAGGAACAACTATCAAGGCAGGTAGAGGAAAGAGAAGTCGGACAAATGGCATGGCAAGAAGAGGGATAAAGGCTTAGACAGTTGGCATGAGAGCCAACCAGTGGCAAGGGACAAACATGAAACTCATGGCAATAACACTCGTCGCTAGGCAGGGATTAATGAATGTCATTTATGGGAAGGTAAGTGGACTCCCATCCCATGAACCGTGTGTAAGATGAAGGGAATCGAACAATGAAGTAGATCATGTGGCGGGCGTTTTGTAAGGGATGCCAGGCAGGTGGATGATAAAACTAAAAGGAAAGGTGGCAAGGTAGAGAAGCATTTTCATGCAGGAAGAGAAGGCGGGACATGCAGTTGAAAGTGGAAAGAAACGAGTGTTAAGAGACATCGAGTAATGTTTGGCTTTTTCTTGTAAAACCTGGTATGTGCTCCCTAACTTCATTTGTGTTGGTTTGAAAAATATGAATTGGCATCTGCAAAGACTTCAGTTAGAAAGACGCATTGTAATGAATCATGTATACAGTCAATGGTTAATAACTATGGTGTTTCCTATCGATTTAAGAACTGAGGCCTCCCGGTACCCTTGTGTAATTGGCTTGTCAACCTCACATGTGATTAACTAGTTATCCATTTGGGGAGGGGGGGAAGGGACATCTGATTTTCATCTCAAGGTAGCTAGTTCTGGGGCAGACGGAGAATGTTGTGTCAAATTGAAGCCAACAACGTCATCCCAAGTGTTTTTAACTGCGTCTGTAGGAAAAAATTCTTTAGGCAGTTAAGGATGGCTAAATGGATTGAGAGGGAAGGATTCAAAGAAAATTGTGGGAGTCTTGAAGTGATATCTGACCCTGGTGCCTCCTTTTGCCCATCGTCCTAGCCGTAAATCCTTAGTCCAATGTTGATTCAAGACCTGGAACAGGCTGGCAAAACAGGGTGCAGTATTTGGCCCCAAAATCAGGGAAGGGAGAACATCTAAATTGGGCTTTGGCTCAATTCCTGTAAGGGGATTCACTATCAAAGGGTAGGAGTTTTGTGGCCTAGAGACATAACTGTAGTATATTTGGAAAGTGAGAAGCATTGTCTTGCCCTCTAGGATCGTGAAACCCAGTAAATAAAGAACTCTAGGAAACTAGCTGGTAGGGTTGGGAGCATCGAATGTTGGAGGTGCAGGGTGCTCTTGTAGGAGCCAGAGAGTGGGGAAATTCAACTACTCATGGGAAGCAACTTGGAATATGGTGTTGTCACGACCCTACAAAACCTTAAGGGAAGTGTGTGGAACCTGGGTGACGATGGGGGTAAAAAAAATAAAGAGTGCATGGGGAGGATGAAAGAGACTGCTCCTAAGCAGTCTCATCCGGATTTGGGGAAGTATGATGGGAATCCTGAAATGATTAAGTCCAATTATCATGATGAGTATCAAAATAAGAATATAAGGAATTATGTCAAAATCAAGACCAAATTGTATATCATAAATTTTTATGTGTTCACGATGGAAAAATTGATGACGGTTCATAATGTTTTAATTTTGGTTTCTGTTATAGGTAGCTTAAAAACCAGTGTGCAGAAGACCCTGATGGCACAACACTTGAACCATGCATATGAGTTCCAAGTCCTAGTCCAGGTGAGCCACTTGGACAAGATAGTAAAAAGGAGCAAGAAGAGTTGGATGGCGAAGGAAGGAAACCAACAGGAAAGGAAAGGTAGCAAAAGACTACGAACGACAGAGAAAATATGAAAGCCCTAGAACCAACTACAAGAAAAGGACCGAGCATAAGAGGAAGGAAAAGAGGGAAGGAAAATATCTAGAACCTTATCAACACATACTACATAGGAACCTAAGCTGAGGTGAAAGCTTTCATCTCTGAATGGGAAAGAGAAATAAACGCTAACATCGAAAATGAAGAGATTCAAGTAGAGGAATGAGAGACAATAGTCAAAGATCCAGATAATACCAAAGGCTATGAAACTTTGTTTTGGTAAACTATTGAGCAGTATTAGGTCATGAAAAACATCCTGGCTCGTGCTATGACCACCTATAAGGAAAGAGAAGATTTGGTAGAGGACAGGTCAAAAGAGCCAAATCTAAAGGATCTTCAAAGGGAGATACATTATCTCCAAATTAAGTTGTATCAAAACAACCTCTACCTGAATAGGGTCGAACAAAGTCTCCAAAATATGATGTGAAGTGAGGTTCTCAGATCAAATGCGAAAGCCCCAGCCATAGTTGATTCTTCATATGAATGAAGAAACCTTGCCAGTTTATTTTTGTTTTTATGACGGTTAGTATTTACTTTCTTAGCAAGAAACATATAGAAGATAAAGTCACCAATGTATCATGGATGATTAGAATAAATGTGTTTAAATTTTGGACATTTTTTGACGCAGAGAGGTGGCCAATAGACCTGGTTCCTTGCGGGTAGGTTGAGGCCACCTGCAGTTTTGTTGAAATCAAACTTATTATTATGAAATATTAATAGAAGAGGGGATCTACCAAGCTTACAAAAAAACAATAATTTATTTTAAAAAGTTTATTACAATGAAATTAGTTTTCAAATTTTTATTACAATGAAATTATTTTAAAAGATAGTAGTCAAAATCAATCATTGTTATCGCTAAACTAAAATTATAACTAATACATTGTATTTTAACGTTATATCTATCGGGAATTAAATCTCTCAAATTGAAAAACTTTTTTTAAATATAAAACTTTAAAAAAATCTACACATTGATAAATTTAATTCTTCTATGGATTTATATTATTTTTTAGTAATTTATTTATATTATAAATCAATTTTATTTATATATAAAAATATTTTATTTTCAATTCTATAAAAGAAACATATAACACAAAATATAAATTTTACATTTGTTTTAACATATATAATAATAATCCATTTTAAATTTATATGTAATTGTAAGATTATCTTTTTATTAATTAAAATTAAATGTAAAGTTATAAAATAATAAATAAAATTAATTAGTATAAATTATATTATTATTAGTATATGTTTATTAATTAAATTAACAATAATTTTTTATTATAATATGATTATTATAATTTTATTTCTAAAACTGATAAGTATTTATTAATTCTTTCTAAAATATTATTTGTAATTTTATTAACAAAATAATAAAAATACAATAAAAGGAAAAGGGAAATGAAAAAGGGGGATATTTTTATTAAATTATTATCATTAGTTTTTGTCAATGGAAGATTCTAATAATCCATTTTCTTTTGAAATAATTCTTCTTTTAGCCTAAATTTATCCCAGTGCTCAAGTTTGTGCAACAATAACAATTTAAAGTTACAAAATTATGAATTTCTAATATAATTTTACACAAATTTATCTAACTAAAAATCACCTCATTACAAGACTCAATATATATATGTTGTTTGAGATTCTCAAGGTCTTGGTCACTGCTTATAAGTGTTCTTGAGTGATATTAGTACATTGAGAACCACAAAGTGTGAACGTGCACATGTTTACCATTTGAAAGAAGTATTACTATATGTTTTGGAATTTATAGTTTTACCTAACATTTGTTGTGTGATTTTTTTTATGTGCGGATATTTAATTTAATTGTCATGTCATTTTTGTTTTTTTATATGTAAATATTTATGTTTATTGGCATAAATTTCAATCGTGGTTTATAAATATAATAGTTTTGATTTAAGGTAAAGGAATCATGTCTTTAGCCGAGGAAAATATTATTCCTCCACCTTGATTCCCATCAATTGCCACCAATAAGGTTTAGAAAAATCTCTTAGATATTGATGATTGTTGATCTAAATTTCTTTAATTTCTTAATGTTGTTGTAGGGGTGAAACATTGAAAAATTGTAAGATCAAAGTCTTAGTTACTCGGATGTAAAATGAGTATGTTTTACTTAGTCACAATTATGTCAAAATGGGTATGTTTTATTTAGTCACAATTATGTCACTAATGTTGTTGTCTACAACTTATAAAAGAAAAGAAAAAATAGTCATATATTTACATAGAACTTTAAAGAACATATCAAAAAAATAACAATAATAAATGTTTTTAACTTTAAAGCTCCGGAACAATTTTAAAATTCCAAACCTAATTGTTATATTTACATTATGACAATCATAACATAGAAAATAGGAGAGGACATAGCAATAATTATCTTCTGCCAACACTGCCACTATCATTGTCACTGTGATGAGGAGATAGTATAGTACTAAGTATTCGGCACTCACGTTGTCCCATGGGAGAGGGGAGAGTAGCAAGTATCCCCACAATCACCGCCACAGTCATTGTCATCATAACTATTCATGGAGAAGAATTAATACATTACTTAACATTGCAATGAAAGTTTCACAGTCAACGCTTCTTGGAAATCTATTTGAGCATTAAAGTATAACTTTGAGCATTACGAAAATATATCTGTGTCATGAAATTATTTATGGAACAATAAAGAGGATAAGTTTCAACATTTTGAAAATATGTGTATGTTGTGTTTATTTTGATATAATTAGAAATTTTCATTTTAATATTAATAAATAATTAAAATTAAGTTTAACTATTATTTAAATATACTCATATTAATGGGAAAAATTAATACAAAGAATGAAGAAATAGAAACAAATTGATTATTAAAAAGAATATATATATATATATATATTTTCAAACATTTCATTGGGTCATAACTTGTAGGTCTTAATGCATTCTTTGCACAATACAATGAGATATGGATAACTACGTCAATGTTTTCCCATGATTTATGAATGAACTTGTAATATTTATTCCATGGTTTATAGATATTTGTGCAATTATTTTTCATTATTAAATCACCTAAAACAAAAATCCTTGAAAATAATTCATACTCAAATAAATAACATATTTACCATCAATTACTACCCACCATAATGAGCAAGTATTTTGCCTGAAATTTGGATAGGAACGAGATGTAAATAAATATACATAAGAGAATTTATTTTTCACGATTATTTGTGTGGTGTTCAATACTTTAAAAGGTAGGAGTAAAAATGTAAATGTGCATATTTTCTAATGGTTACTATCCAACCAAATTTATGCAACTCCTTCTCACTTAGTATGCAATTAATTTTTCCAGTTCATATATCATTTTGCAATTTTTTTAAAGCGTAATTCCTATTTGAACAGTAGGAACTATACTTTCCTACAACACTAGTTTTTAATGGTAATGAGAATTTCTCGAGAATCAGTTGTAATATACCTACTGTAAAAACTCCCATAAAACTCGTATATTTACAAAATAAAAGTATGACAAATTTAATATATATATATATATAACAAGTTCCATAAAAAAAAATCAGTTAGAAGTTAACAAATTCTTAGTAACCTTCTTTTCATTTTGTATCCTCCATAAAACAATGCTTTTGAAAAAAAGATGGACTATTAATAAAAAATGAACGATGGACTATTGATAAAAAATGAATGTTGATTGACTTATGTTACTCTATATACTTTCATTACATTGACTATTTTAGTGTGTTGTTATCCATAGCATTATGCTATTCATTCATCACATTTGTTCAATGGATGCAATCTACCATAGACAATCCATGAATGGATCCACCAATCATTAAAATAATTAGAAGTTTTTAAATGAAACAAGAATGCGTAGATGTTCTAGAGGAGAGTTGAGAGAAAAGTTGCCATGCAATTCGATTTGTCTGAGGAGAGATATTATTTGCATAGTTACTAGTGTATTTGTTTTCTTATAAAAGAATATGTGCACATAAATAATAATTATTGTATATTTTTCTTTGAAAATAACATGTGCACATAATAGATTTCTTGGAGAAGAACATGTGCACATAAATAATAATATTTTTCATGGAAGAGAAGTTATGCACATAAATAATGAATATTGTATTAGTTTTTTGGGAAGGAATTTGTACACATAAATAACAACTATATATTTGTTTTTGAAAAAGAATATGTGTTGTGTTAGATTTCTTGAAAAGGATATGTATTCGCATGCAATAGTAGTAGTAATTGTGTTAGCTTTCTTTCGAAAAAGATTAGCTATTTGCATGTAAGATCATGATAACTTTATTTGGGAAAACATTATGTATTTGCATGCAATATTGTGTTAGTTTCCTTTTAGAAAGATTATGTATTTGCATGCAAGATTGTGTTAGTTTTCTTTCAAAAAATATTATGTATTTGCACGTAGGAAAAAAAAGTCACGGTGTTAGCTTTATTTGGAAAAACAAAATGTGTTTACATGTATCAATATAATAAGCTGTTAGGCTAATATGTGTTTACATATATCAATATGATAAGTCCTTGGGCTAATTTCTTTGGAAAAAGAATATGAATTCACACGCACAAAGATTGTATCTAATGTGTTAGTTTCCTTTAAAAGAATATGGTTGGTTATGGTGGTTGTTCCTTTGGAAAATAATGTGTATTGTTCAAAGACATAATAGTTTGTTTGTTGTTCATCTAGGGAAATATTTCCCTTATCTTGTATGAAGAGGGTGATAATCAAGGAGATTATTTTAAATATCATCCTTTTCTTGTAGGTCCATTTCTCATGATAGATGTGAAGTGTAGATAAGTGATAATGCTTCAATAACCTTTATATATTTACCTTATGCACGTGAGTTATGGATGGACCAACATGTGTCATAATGATTCATATGTAAATATAAGTAGACATGTTTTGGTAGCTATGTAGTTTTAATTAATGCATGTGAAGTGTTAACAAAAAATCATGTCTCAATACTTTGTATGAAATTTAATTATGCGCATCAAAAGATGCTTGAAGCATAAGTAGTAAAAGATTTATTATCTTGATTTTAGAGTTTGCATAAAATAGTAATTACAGGAAATGATTGTAACTCATGCGAAGGACAAATTATATTTGAGATTATGGCAAGAAAATAACTAGAGATTCATGTAGATTGAAGGAATGTCAACTGTAGGACAATCCACTGATAAAAACAACGAGGCCACAAAGACATGTTCAAGGATTTGTGGATAAATGATAGCATGATTAATGTAATAGCTTCTAGCTAGTTATGTTGTATTTATGATGATATTTCTTTGTCAAATGTTATGACAATGTGATGGGACCCAGCCCACTCTGTCGTTACCTTTTATGCTTTTAACGTGCCACTTGGACGCTAACGTGGTTGTAGTTGGGGTTGGTCTTTTCCCGTGCTCAATAGCTGGTAGCTGAGCATTAACTGCAGGAGTAAATACGCAGTCCTTCTGCCTTGGTAACCGGTATTACCCTAACCCTTAGTCGGTTTCTCGATTATTCTTGTCATTCTTGCTGTCGTTTTGAGGGTTTTGAGCTCTGCATGATGAAATGTTGTCGATGGAGTTGTATTCGGCTTCTGCTGGTTCTGAATCACAGTTTCATGGTTGTGAGTTGATTTTATACTCGTTCTGGTTGTGGATGGAGACTTCCTTTGCGCGTTTTCCTGCTTGTCCTCCTATATGCATTGACTGTGTTCGGCTCTGGGTCTTCTCTGCAAACTCTGGTAAGATGTCTACTTGCTCGGTTACTCTGTTTTAAATGAGTGATTCCAAGTTCTTGGTCTGGCCATATTTGCTGTAACTGTTGGTTATTTTAACACTGGTATTCGGCTGGTTCTATTCCATTCCTGCGTGTGCTATTATTTCTTCTGGTCTTTGGCTTTCGTATATGTCTAGATAATGATTCTTGGATTATGAACTGCTGGATATGCTCTGCTGCTCGGACAGGACCAATGGCAATGTTTATCCAACCTCTGCTACAGGTATTTGCTTGTTCTCTGTTTCAATATATGCCCCTTTTCGTTTTGGGTCTAAACCCGACTACTCCTCTAGTCTTCAGCTCACTATGGCGTTCTCTGGTTCGATTTTATGGTCACTCCTCACGCAGTCTCCAGGTGAGGTTTCCTTTCCTGTTCTCCTTTAATTTCTATGATATTGGTTTTGTTTTCCTGTCGAGGGTTTCGTTCTTCCTGGTTCTGTTGAACCCTGACTCGCCTTCTCTTGTTCGGTTGCAGGTCTTCTATGGTGGCCTGGAGGGCGCACGTCTCCGTCTACAGAAATGTTTGATGGTGTGAAAGTTGGTATGCCTGGAACCTATTTTGCTAGCCTGTCTCGAGGTCTCTGTTAAATATATGGTTCGCTTGTTATTTTATTGTTTGAGCTTGGTGGTTTTCATGTCTGCCATCGTTTGTCTGGAATGGGTTCACTGCTCCAACGCGGCTTCAACGACCCTGTCTTTGTGTCTATAGTCAAACCCTAACGAGGGTTTCGTCTTTCTGTTGTCTGTCTGCAATGGCTGAGTGAACTTTGATCTGGTTTTGATTATGACAATCTCTGTAATCCTTAAGGGACCTCTACTCTTTCGTTTTCAGCTATGTCGTAATGTTTCTAGGCAATACAAATGTAAACTGTGTTTTTAATGAAAGCAAAAGGAAATGATTTGTTGGGTACCTATAGCCTTCGCTTATCATTGTATTTCGTCGCTGGCGTTTGGTTCTTGTACTAGATTATTTACTTGCTTGCTGGTCTCGATTTCGTAATTGTGATTCTTCAACTATACTCCTGTGTGCTTGTTTGGCAATGGTTTCGAATACAGTTTATATTCGTTCAACAATCATAAAGTTATATTTAATTTACAGAAATATAAAATCTCAGTAACCATGTGTGAGAGATCAAATCAATAATTTAGGAGTTAACAGATGGACAGTATTCTTCAGGTACTTTTGAATGCTTTGACGATTCTATTCTTCTATTACTCAACTTGTTCTCTACTTGAAAAAAAAGACCCCTTCTTTACATGTATGTTTTGCTTCTATAGCCTCTGTATTCAGTTAAGGCTCGCAGTTTGTCTCTTTTTGTTACAAAATCAGTTACATGCTTTTGTTCCTATTTGTAACCATAATTGTTTGAATATGTTAAGACTTGTAAAAGAAATTAAGAGTTATTCTTCCTAATTACAGAAACTACCCTTAAATCGACAATGAAGCTAACAGTAATCTTAACTGGAAAGTAAATCATCTAACTGTTTCTGACTTGTAAAATAAAGTAAAAAGAAAAATTATCTTCAGCAGAATTTAACAATTCGATGTTCCGCTCATGAACCTGGTTGGAGTCTTTCTGCCTCGTCACTGTGAGCTGGATGCTCCTGCATCAGGCTCCCGGGGTGAGAAAAGATCATGACTCCTGCTCGTGAGTTCCTCCACTGTTGTCCCTGTTCGTTCAATCTGCCTGGCATCAAGCCATGAGCTGTCCTCAATTGGACGGTTCTTCCACTTGACCAGGTACTGAAAATAATTTTTCCGCCGAGTACGCCTAACTACCTGAGTTTCGAGGATGCCATCGATCTCAGGAGGTTGGACATAAGGCATCTGTTTCTTCCAACTGTCTCTGTCTTCCTGGGTGTTCCGCGTGGATTGTCCGGGTTCATCCTTCCTTCCTTCCAACAGTTTGCCTGAATACGGAAACAAATCTGCCACATTGAAGATAGGTGATATGCCTACCCCAGGTGGTAGCTGGATTTCGTAGGCATTGGCTGAAAACTTCCGCAAGATCTTGCAAGGTCCTATTTTCTTGTATTTCAATTTGTTATACGTACCTTTAGGAAACCGCTCCTTAAGTAAGTGTACCAGAACATCATCCCCTACCTCAAAATGAACTTCTCTCCTCTTCAGATCTGCGTGTTCCTTATACTTCAAGCTGTTGTCCTGTAACTTTGCCTTGACCTGTTCATGTAAATCTCGCATCGCATTTGCAAAATCTTTGCCATCCGCACTCTGTCGTTCCTGTAAACCAAGATCCCGAAGCTCATGCACTCCTCGAGGGTGCATACCATAAAGAATCTGGAAGGGACTGAGACCCGTGCTACGATTCGGCAAATCGTTGTACGCAAATTCTGCTTGCTCCAGCACTCGGTCCCACATTCTAGAATTTTCTCCAACTAAGCTGCGTAACAGATTTCCTAGAGTTCTGTTCACAACTTCTGTTTGCCCATCGGTCTGCGGATGGTAAGCAGAACTGTAACTTAATTGGGTTTTCATTTTCTTCCATAAGGTACGCCAAAAATGTCCCGTGAACTTTACATCTCTGTCTGATAGGATGGTTGTTGGTAACCCATGTAATCGGACAATCTCGTTAAAAAACAAGTGAGCCACGTAAGTAGCATCACTAGTTTTCTGACAAGGTACAAAATGTGCCATTTTCGAGAAACGATCTACCACTACCATTACGGAATCATACCCTTTCTGTGTTTTCGGCAGCCCCAATACAAAATCTAAACTCACAGAATCCCAAGGTCTGCCTGGAATAGGCAATGGCGTGTACAGTCCTGTGTTCTGGCTATGTCCTTTCGCTAGTTGACACACCTTACACTTAGTCACAAAAAGTTGTACGTCCCGTGTCATTCTCGACCAAAAGTAAAAGTGACTAAGTTGCTCTAGAGTCTTGTCAATACCAAGGTGTCCAGCCAATCCACCATTGTGTTTTTCACGAATGATATTCTCCCTCATAGAACAGCTGGGGATACACAGTTGTCCTCCCTTCAAAAGTAATTTCTCCTGTATATTATAGTCCAACCAAGGACTGTTTCCTCATATTAAAGGATTCTGGCACGCCTCGTAAGCTTCTCTGAAATCTGGGTCTGTCTTATAAAGATCCCGTAAATGTTCAAATCCCAAAACCTGCACAGTGCTTTCCTGCAATAGTAAAGATTTTCTACTCAATGCGTCGGCTACCTTATTCGCTTGCCCACTGATATGCTTCAGTACAAAATTAAAGGTCTGTAAGTACTCCACCCATTTGGCATGCTTATGATTAAGTTTATGCTGCTGCATTACATACTGTAATGCAGAATTATCTGAGAACAGCACGAACTCGTTTCCCAACAAGTAATGCCTCCAGTGTCTTAGTGCATGTACTACTGCGTAGAATTCCTTATCGTATGAGGAGTACTTCTGCTTACTCTCATTCAGTTTTCACTGAAGAACGCCACTGGTCTGTCCTCCTAACTGAGTACAGCCCCGATTGCTGTTCCACTTGCATCACAACGTACCTGAAATAATTTTTGAAAGTCTGGTAGCCTGAGAATTGGTCTTTCCATTATTTTCCTCTTCAATAGCTGAAAGCTCTTTTCTGCCTCTTCTGTCCATCAAAAAGGTTGGCTGGCCTTTTTGATGGTCTCCAACATAGGAGCATAGATTCTGCTAAAATCTCTAATAAACTTTCTGTAAAAACTCGCTAATCCGTGAAAACTTCGTACTTCGAACAAATTCTTCGGTGACTGCAAATTCACGATTGCTGTCACTTTCTTCGGATCCATCTTTAATTCATTCTCTACTATCACAAACCCCAGATAAATTAGTTCTCTCTGTAAAAACGTACATTTCTTCAGATTGGTCAATAAATTATTCTGTTGTAGCTTCTCTAGCCCTTTACGCACATGCCAGAGGTGTTCTTCTCGCGTCTTACTGAAAATCAGTATGTCATCCAAATAAACAATTAAAAATTTCCCTATATATTCCTTTAACATCTCATTCATGAGTCTCATGAACGTGCTGGGCGCATTTCTAAACCCAAACGGCATGACCAGCCATTCATATAAGCCCTCATTTATTTTAAAAGCTGTCTTCCATTCGTCTCCTTCACGTATCCGAATCTGGTGATATCAACTTTTTAAATCTATCATAGAAAAGTAAGCTGCCCCACTCAAACAGTCCATCATATCATCCATGTGCGGTAACGGAAATCTGTACCATATGGTGATTTTATTGATGGCCCTGGAATCAGTGCACGTCCGCCATTCTCCTCCCTTTTTGGGGGCGAGAACTGTTGGTACAACACATGGGCTCAAACTTTCTCTGATTAATCCTTTATCCAATAGCTCCTTCACCTGTATTCTGATTTCTTCATTATCCTTGGGGCTCATTCTGTAAGTTGCCTTATTCAGTAAGCTGGCTCCTGGTATGAAATCAATGTGGTGACTAATGCTCTGCTTGGGAGGTAACTTATCCGGCAAGTAGTCTACTACTATATCTGTAAACTCTTCCAACATCTGGTGTATTTCTATAGGAAAATCTATGATTTCTGTGTGTAACAAAATTGTCCTAGTCTTTCTTACTACAACAAAATTCATCTCATTGTTTTCAACTTGTTTCAAAAATTGTTTTCCGTTAATAAGTAACGCCTTCGGTTCATTTCCTTCAACTGCCTCTTTCTCCTCTCTGATAGGCACAAGGGT
>APFE031739511.1:0-28292 GCA_000404065.3 Pinus taeda
CCTTAAACTCATCTTTCAAAATAACAATATTCATCCCTAAAAAAAGGAGCTCAAACATTAAAAAAACCTTCCCCAAGATCAATGCAAAAACACCTTCAAAATAATGTTCCAAATACCTTCCATAGAAAACTGCATGAACAAAGATTCACTTCATTTCTTCTTAGTTCATGAGGTATGAATTTCGGACCCACTCCCTGGCTCTCCTAAAACAATAACAAAATAATTTAGTCGGGTGGTTAGAGATGCTCCTTCTCACATATATTTATGTGTTTTTGGATGTTGGGTTAGGGATATCTTGTTGTAATGTACAATGAATATTAAAACATTCATTTCTCCTAAACCATGAGGATTTATATAAAGTTTCATATACTATTGGAAATGTATTGGAATAAGATTTCTAACCATATACCTTATGCTACCATTTGATCTAGGTAATTGGATAAAATATGCCTTCAAATATAGGGTGTCCAAATGGGGCCTACTTCTACTTTGGTTGGGTCATATTGAAAAACATTTGATATCTCTTCATTCCTATGGAATTAGAGGGAGTGCCATACAACATTGGTAATGTATCATAATATTTTATTTGACTATTTAAATTCCTCTTTCACTTGAATAACCCTTGACGTCAATAACAACCACTTTCAACACTCACGACTTCTAAGCTAAGAAAAAGAAGAATCTTGTGTTCTACATGCATTCTGATGTTTGTATGAGTGAGGTTGTAATAAGTCTAGTTTGTTGGTGATTGGATTAAAAATACATATTAGATTAAATTTCAAATTTCAGTGGAATAGGACTATCGTTGTTCATGTTCCAATATTATTTCTTCCATTTGGATGCTTCCTCTTGATGGGGATTATATTTGTTATAATTCTACACCCCCATTACAAGAAACTTGTCTACCATAACACATAGAACAATATTATTTATCATTATTTGGGCTTGATTCCCTCAATTACAAGTTAAAATACCTTATTTTCACTATGATATGTGATCAGAACTGTCGGCTATCGAAAACGTTCACTACATAGTGCAATCGTTTCTCTCGATTTTACATTTCCACGTTAAGAATTGAAACCATTGAATCATTTTCATATGAAAATTCATTGGGAGGTTTGTTGACCACCATTTTGAAGGTCCCAGTGGTGGAAAGGTTGATGATCGGTGTGGGGTTGACTCTCACGGACCCATTGTTGACTGCATAAACCACTACATATTTTTCTTGGTGCTAACCAATTTTTTTGGAGAATGTAACTTATACATTGTCCCACTGTTATGACTTCTGGTTGTTGTATAACACGTGTGTCATTAAACTATTTTCATTCATGGTGTATTTTGGGGCCGACCGTTGACCGTCTCGTGCACACTAAACCCCTCTCGTCCTTGTGTGATGTTACATTTTGTGGTTGATTGAGACAGTAACCATAAAAGCTGGGTAGGGCCTTTCATGGTGACCAAGCAAAAAAATTTGAATCGCTTGGTCATATATCTAATTGGTCATTCGATGGGTGCCATGTGGCTTTGCCTGATTATGCCATATGGTCACCTGCCATTGGATCACAAAGCACAATCACCTGCACACATCACAACCTGTGTCTCTACCTGATTCAAATCTCTTCAGTTACCAAAATTAACCAAAATATTTTATTTCCATGATGTCAGCAGAATTGCATTCAAAAGACTAAATATGTCAAACGACTATAAAATTTTCCACTTGTTGACACCATCTGTTATGAAACCAGCTAACAAGAAGATAGAAAAGATAGATTAACATCTTAGAAATAAGCCTCTTCAAGCACGCAACCTACTTTACATTACAAAAATGAACAATTCTTAGATGATACAAATGACAAGACCTCCTTACTATATATAGGAGTCTAAGGGTTCATAGTATAATTAGAGCTGACATAATAATAATAATGTAAGGGCACAATAATAACAATAGCAGGCTTTTATGGGGCACAATAATAACAATATGGGGACTACATGGGAACAACAATATAATAAGGGGGTTGTACTAATAACAATAAGTGTTACACTAGTAGTATAGGGACCTAACATGCCCCTCTCCTTCAAAAAGTGTTGTCCTCATTGCTTGAGTAGTTCTTGATGCTTCTATATAAAATTCTTTTCCTCCCATGTGAAATCTTTAGTGGGTAAGTTCTTCCACTTGATCAGAGACTCTAAAATTGATCGATTTCGTAGCTGTCAGGTTCTTTTTCCTGTGACTACTCTAGGTTTCAATATGATTTTTCCTTCCTCGTCAAGTTTTGGCAATATGGTTTTAACTGGAACCTTCTACAACTTTTAAATGAGTGGCCACACTTCTTTGTCCTTCCATTCATTCCTTGTTTCTTTTATCCAATCTGGTTGGATAATAGAAATTGAGCACAACAATGCTTCCAAATCCTCATCCTTTCTTGAGAGTGCATATGCCACAACATTTTGCTTCCATTTTTTGTAGATGATTTCAAAGTCATAACCCAACATCTTTTTGACACATTTTTGTTACTCTTCAGAGGATAATCTTTGTTCTAAAAGGTATTTAATACTATCATGATCTGTTTTTATCTTGAAGTGTCTTCCAATTAGGTAAGGTCGCCATTTCTTAACTACGTGTAGTATTTCCAACGTTTCCTTCTCATAAATATCTTTCTTAAGGGACATTTGTTTGTATGTATGTAACCATAAAAATACCCAATCACCTGCATCAAAACTTATTTCATTGTGATGTTGATTTTCCTGTTGTTTCATTCGATTCTGCACCAAAGTGGCGTTATCCTTTAAAAGTTGGAGAACTTGTTGTTGATGGTCAATGTAATCTTTCACTGCTTGAATCTTTTTCTTCTTGATAGTTCCTTCTATATTGAGTGTTTTAGGAGTGGTAATTTGTTCTAGTGCATTATGATATATGGTCAGATTCATTTCTTCATGCTCTATGTGATCTTTTGCTTCTTGAACATATTTTTTCTTGATATGTCCTTCTATATTGATAGATTGAGGAGTGGTAACTCCTACCATTGCATTACATGATGTGGTTGCTTCCATTTATTCTTTCTTGATGTGGTATTTCACTTATTGAACCTTTTTCTTCTTGATATGTCCTTCTATATTAAGATTTTGAGGAGTAGTAATTATTTCCAATGCTTTAAAAGATGTGATCGGATTCATTTCTTCTTTCTCTGGGGTTAGTTCCTAGTGTATATACTCTCCTTTTGAATTTTATTGATCCTTTTCTTCCTCCTCCCCACAATCAATTTAAAATCATTTCTTCTCATCACAGTTATGACCTTTAATGTATTTTTTATCACAATTGTAAGAGAGCCCTTTTTCGTTTTTTTCTTCCAATTGTTGTTGTGTAACCCTTGTAGGTTGTGGAAGGCTGGGAGAAACAAAACATACATCTTTATAGTTGTGAGGGATAGACTTCCTTGTTGTGAATAATGTTTCTTCCCACTTTGTAAAAAATCCCTTTTTCTCTTTTTCCTTCCAATTGTTGTGGTGTTTCTCTAAAGAAGGTGTTGGTATTTGTATCCTCATAATGTGTTATAATTTCCTATGTCAAAATTGACCACGTAACAAGTGGTTTAGGAGAACAAAGCCCTTTATGCCATAAAAATTGATCTTTTTCTAAATATGAAGATGCAATACATACCTTTTGTAATATTGGTACACCATGTAGATCAAATATTTCTCCATCTATAGTATCCAATTTACCGGATCCTTTCCATCAAACTTCCTCATCTCGATTTTTCTTTATTTTAGGAGCTCGATCTTGAAATGACTGTAACTCTCTAATTTCAGATCTCCAAGTTCTGAAATTTCTTCTTGCGGTATCCCTCTGAGTTCTCTTTCTAACCCCACAATTTTGACTAGAATTTGAATATCTAAGAAAGAGTTATGCCAAAATCTTCCACGGTGACCAGATTATAGACTAGTTCAATAGAGCGAGCTTGTATGACCTGCCATGTCTCACTGTTTCGACCTTAGTACCTGAAATTGATATAAAGAAAACTACAGGAATCCCTATTACCAGAACTTCTTACAAAATTTCAATCTGATGCTCAGAACAAACTTTATGACAATTTTCCCCCGATCACTTGTTTGGAATTTAACTCGGGACTCTACAAAAACCTTAAATTCCTCGACTTATATCTCCTAAAATAAAGTGAGACAATATTTGAAATTTAGACACGTGATTTAGGGAAATTTATTCTCAAATCAATCTTTTTTGGAGATTATGTAACATCGTAGAAAATAAGTTATAGCAAAAATTCCATGTTGACCTATTTTGGAGTAGAAAAACCCTATAATCCAAAGTTTTGATACCAAATGTTATGAAACCAATGCACAAAAAGATAGAAAAGATAGATGAACACCTTATAAATAAACCTCTTCTTGGGGGCAACCTCCTTTAAATTACACAAATGAACAATTCTTAGATGACACAAATGACAAGACCTCCCTTCTATATATAGGAGTCTAGGGGGTCCTAATATAATTAGAGCCAAGGTAACAATAATAATGTAAGGGTATAATAATAACAATAGTGGGATTTTATGGGGCACAATAATAGCAATATGGAGACTACATGAGCAGAACAATATAATAAGGGGGTTTTACTAATAAAGATAATGGATTGCACTAGTAGCATAGGGACATAACACCATCAAATTTTGGACCCTTGGCCATCCTGAAGATTCCCTCAATGGTTTCTTCCCGAAGATGGTCGAAAAATATGTTGCTCGGATGCACATTCAAAGCATGCTATTCTGTTCACTCTGAAATTATATGAAAAATGACTAGAAAGTGGGCATGATTCTGAAATTTTCAAAAAACATTGCCATGGGAATCTTTTATATTCCACAAGATTATCCAAAGATTCCTTGATGCTAGACACCTGAATTTTTGCTGCTTAGATGGATATTATGATTTTTCAATTCAATTCTTGGTGATAAAATGTGAAAAGATCTCTATAAGCTTGTCACATTCTTAAAATAGCCTCTTTGGCCCTCTAAGGGAATATTTTTGGCATTAATTGATTCCTCTACTTTGGGTTCCACACCCATATTTCCTCATGGTTCCACTATGTTCATGGTTTTGTTGCTTAGCATTCTGCACTCTGCCTATCCTCTGATCCATCACATTTCCCCCATTGAATTGAAAGGTCGAGTTTATATATTTGTTTTGAGGGTGGAGTTACCAACAAGCGTCATTGGTAAGTTGGTTAAGGTGATAAGAATAGAGGCGGGGAGCTCAGGGGTTCCATCCCCGTCGACACCCCACCTTGGCGAGTATTCGTTATATTGAAATGTTTATGGTTTAATATTGTTGATTGCCTTGTTTTAGGGAGCCCTAGAGGTAGATCGGCAAGGTTCGAGCCCCATCGCTCTCATAGTGCTCGATACTTGGCATCATTTGGTTAGTGGGGGTAGGTTTGGCGGTGGCGGCCCACCCACCACTACTTTTGAATATATATATTGTTTAGAACTTTCACCAAGGGTGGCATTGTTTGACCCCCTGCCACCCCATACTTAATAAATTTTGGTATGATATGAGCGGTGGGGTGGGTGGGTCTAGAAGGCCCACGTGCTGACCCCCGCCCCCCAATTTTTTTAATATTTTTTTTAAAAGAAAATTGGATCTTTTTAACTTTGTTGAGAATAAGAGGTTTTGGGAAAATTAACCATTTGATAAATTCATTGATTCTCAATGGTCATATTCCGTGCATTGAGCTCCTATTAATTTGTTGCCTCCTTACACCTACTACGTGGCCAAGATTTTCCTGAACAATGACCGTGAATATTTTGAGCTTATGAACTAAGATTTGAGTGACATTCGCACTATTGGAATCAAGGTGATGAACACTATAATCTAGTCCTCATGTCACTCCAATATGACGACTTTGATTTTTGAGCTATTCATAGCCACTTTTGAATTCTGAATGTGTCTCGAGCAACCTAGATCATTCCTCCCACCTTAGGAGATTTTTTTCCTCGAAAAGAATGAATATAATCTACAACCATTGTGTTACATTATATGCACCACAAGTGTCCTAATAGGTCATCATTCCTTCTTCTTCACCATTTTCCTTTGAAGCCATAAGTGATGAATCAACACCTGCATCCTCTGCAAACATGCATTATGTCTTTGCAAATTACATGCTCAATTACATGATCAACAATGACCCAAGCATCCCCATACTTTCCAAGAGTCTACAAGACACACTCTTTGGTCAAATTTACATCAGAATAGAAACCAGTCCCCAACCATCATTAAAAGGCAAAAAATTCATCATCGCTTTAATATGTGACAGAAATCACAATCATTTTTCAATTTAAAATGAAACACGGGATTTCCAAAAATGAGGCCATGAGAAGCTACGATTTATAGAAAAATAATCTTTGACTCATGAAAGTGAATGGGTCATCATCCTGGACCTGATTCACTTGTTGAAAAACATTTCAAATGGTTCTTGTATGGGAACTTTGTCCTTGAGACATTTCAGTATATGGAGCCTCCAACATGTGGCTCTTTGATTACCACCATTGTTGCAATGATTGCAAAAATTATTCTTCCTCCATACCTTCTTAACATTCTATCCATGATGTGGAGAAGGCCTTCCACGCCTCATCCACTTTCTTGTTTCCATCCACTTCCAGGACTCAACAACCACATGGTTATGTAGACGAAAATCTCAACTTTTGAAATGGACACAACTGCTAAATTTGTGGCACAAAATTGTGTCAAATGACTATAAACTTTCTCCCTTATTGACACTTTCAAGTTATGGACCCTCGGGAATCTTAGAGATTCCCTCAAAGATTCCTTCATGAAGATGGCAAAAAATTTAATTTCTCGGATGAAGATTCTGAGCACACAATTGCACTCCCTGCAAAATTATGTAAAAAATGACTATAAAGTGGACGTCATTCTGACACTGTAAAAAATTAGCCTCCAAGGGAATCTTTTAGATTCCACAAGATTCCCCAAAGATTCCTTGCTCCTAGAGACTTGAATTTCTTCTCCTCAAATGGATATTCTAACTTCATGGTTGGAATACTGGCAAGAAAACATGCAAAATGATTATAGGCTTGTCACATTCTTACACTAGCATCTCTGGCCTCTAAGGTAATATTTTTGGCATCAACTAATTCCTCCACTCTAGGTTCCACAGCCAAATTCACTCATCGTTTCACTATGACCATGGTTCCATCACTTAGTGATACGCCCTCCACCTCATCTCTGATCTGCCGCATTTCCTCCATCGAATGTGAAGGTCGAGTTTATATATTTGTTTTTGAGGGTGAAGCTACCAACGATCATCATTTGCAAGTTGGTTAAGGTGCTGTGAATAGAGGCAGGGCGGTCGGGGGTTATAACCCCTCTTATCCACCAACTTGCTGCGTATTCGGTATATTGAACTATTGGAAATCTAATTTTTGTTGGTTGTTTGGTTTAAGGGCATCCAAGAGGCGGTTCGATCGAGCACATTTGAGCCCTACCACCCTCATAGTGCTCGACAATTAGCATAGTTTACTGATTGGAACTTTGATAGAAGGTGGCAGGGTTTGATTTCTTCCCACCCCAACCTTAATACAATTTGATGTGATATGACTGATGGGGTGGGCGAGTCTGGCGGGCCTAACCTACTCCACATATATTTTCAACAATTTTTGTTTTCTTAAAACAAATTGGCTCCTTTAACTTTGTCAAGAATAATTGTTATTGGAAAAAATAACCATTCAACAAATTCATTAATTCCTGATGGTCAGATTCCATCCATCGAGTTCTTGTGAAGTTGTTGCCTCCTTAAATCTACCACTTGGCCAAGTTTGACCAAAACATTGATTGCAAATATCTGATGTAGACGAACTCAAATTTGAGTGCTATTCATGCCATTAAAATCAGGGCGACGGAATCTATGATTTTATCATGTTTTCACTTCAATGAAAGGAATTTCATTTTTAAGCTATTCCAAGTCACTTCTAAATTTTAAATGTCTCTAGAGAAGGTGGATCACTCCCATATCAGCTACTCATCGCCTTGCTATGTTAGTGCCTAGTTAGCACCCATCTATTTTCCCATCACTGTATCATCATCCATATCAGTGCCCAATTGGGTTTCCAGGTTAGTGTACAATCTAGCAGATCAACTCAATCTCTATGTCAATGCCCAATTGGGTTTCCATGTCAGTGTATAGTATGCCAGATCAATAGCTAGTTTCCCTGCCATGTCGTCTTGCTGATATCATCTCCTGCAACGTTATCCTGCCATGTCACCTGTATGGATTTCCATGTTGTAGTCAAACTTTGACTTTGACTTTTTAATTTTTTTCCCAAAATATTTGACTATCAATAACTTCCGCATACGAGATCAAATTGAGGTGTCGTTCACATCATTGGAATCAAGATGACGAGTTCTTTGATTTGATGCCAGTTTCAAAATAATTTTAGCACTTTGATTACTGAGCCACTAGGGATCCATTTTGATTATTTCTCCCCACTAAGGAGCTTTTGGTCCTGTAAATCATAAACATGGTTACAATCTCCATCCGTATAACATATGCCTCTGAGAGTCCACCTTCCCTTTCCTTCACCATTGTACTTTGGAAATTGGAATTATGAAATCAATACCTGTAGCCATATGAAAAATTGTAGCTATAGATACATGTCAACTAACAAGACCCAAAAAATCCATATTTTCCAAGAGTTTATAACACACTCATGGTCAAGTTTACATTGATTTACAACATAAATCATATCCCATGCTATCTAGCTAAAAGGCCTAAATATCATTATGTTGCATACACAAGTGATGTTACAAATTCATCACTTTTACAAATAATTTCGGAACATGCGATTTACAATGGTGGCCTTGACAAGCTACTTAAAAATGTTTCCAATTTGGGTTGTAGCTTCTTGGGGTACATATTTGAGTGGATATCTGAACACATGGATCTATGATGCCCATCCTTGTTACAAAGCTTGCATTGGATCTTATTTATAAATAATTTCTCGGCCTTCCTTTTCCCTTAATGTGGAAAAGGGTCTTCATGTCTTGGCTCCTTCCCAGTTTCCATTGTTTTCGAACACTTGGAAGCAATATGATTATTCAAACCACAAAATGTACATGGTTTTTGATGCCATAATTTCTTCCTAAAATTTCTAGTTTGTTCATAATTGAATGGAACTCTACAATGCATATGTGGATCATACCCTGTTTGTTCATAATTGAGAGGAACTCTAAAATACATATGTTGATCATACCTTTTAGGCTCTTCCTCGCTGTAATTCTGCGAAATATATTTTGACCATTTTCTTCTCCTAGATCTCTTGTTGGAGGTATCATTCCTACAAAATGGTGTGCAACCCTTCCTCTTAGTTGGTATTGGATATGTCTTAAATTATTTTTACCCTTTAATTTATATTTGTTTTTAATTTAATAAATTAATTTTCAAAACAAACACAATTCTTTTTAAAAATATACAACTTTCTCTTTTGAACATGCTAAAGATGTCGTTTTCAAGGTGCCTATGTTTCCTCTAATTACAAAACTAAATTGTAATAATCCTTGATAAATTTATATTATGACCTTTTTAATTTAATATTAAGTTTCCCCTAACAAGACAAAGTGGGTGCCCACGGGGCTTTGGATTGACGGTGAATGGGTGCCCTGTTAAGGCACTCCTTGCGATAGGTCACCGGTTCAAATCCCCCGTGGGTACTTAGGTTAGTCTTAATGGAGAAAAAAAAAAACAAGAGAAAGTGGGTCAAGTGATGTGACATATGACAGTGTAAATATCCATTTTTATTAATATAAAAGAAAATTTGGCTTTTTGTGTTATGATTCTTGAGAAAATATTAAAGGCTTACATGTGATATTATATTTCTAATTCACACGAAATGAATTACGCCAAATAAGAGGCAAGATAAAAAAATAAAAAATAAAAAAATAAAAAATAAAATAAAAAATAAAAAATAAAAAAAAAAAAAAAAAAAATAAAAATAAAAAAAAAAAAAAAATAAAAAAAAAAAAATAAAAATAAATATGTAAGTGGTGAAATCACTAAAAATATTCCTGGAGATAAACGGGGTCTGATAAATATAAAGGTATATTTGGAAAGAATGATTGTACTCACCCTGGGAAGTAGGAGTTAGAGCTTTGTGTGAACTACCTAGAAACATAGTTCTTGGTTGGAGGAATGCAATAGCCTTTAATTTATTTCCAACAAGAAAATCTTATAAAAGTATATTCTAAAAAATAATACACTTGAATGTGTGCAAAGATGAAAAAGGATATTATATAATAAATTAATTAAACTTTTTTGGATAGATAAATATATAAACATGAAAAAAAAATACACTTGAATGTGTGAAAATATCCAAAAGGATATTACATGTAATAAATTAAAGAATATGGTTTGCATGGATAAATATATACACATGCATAGTAACCCTTATTCACCTATAAAAATATAGTTTATTTTAAGCTACTATAGAAAAGAACATTGTAGGTAAGAAAAATAAATTTATACATAGTTTAACTTATAGAAAAATAAATGTATACCTAGTTTCACTTGTTATAGGTCAAATGACTGGAATCATATCAATTGGCCATGGAACAAGCAGTCTTGCGTAAGGGAATACTAGGGCCTAAAGGACACCTTCTCAAAATTCCATGACAAGGGTTCAGCATGCCTCTTGCCTAATTTGTGTATTCTCTTCTTTAAAGAAAATGATAGTAATAGTAAATTATATACAATCATTACGAAATATATATATATATAGAGTTGACACAAATATCTAATGTGTACTCATAGAATTGAAATAGAACAAATATTATAGTATCGTAAACTTTTGATGGAATCATTTCATTACACACAGTAACACGTAATAGATTGCATAAATTGTTCTTATGAATAGAAAAAAAATACATTGTTGGGGCTATATGATGGCGAAAACTATTTTCTCATAATTAAATATTAACACTAACACTATTTTGATATACATGCATTATTCTGAGTGTCGGTCCTTTTGGAAAAATCCCTAGCTAGATAAGGCTTTTCTTTATAGTCAAATGACATGAAATTTCCTTGTGGCAAGCATCAAGTGAAAATTGGAATTAACATTAAAACCTTGTAAAGAGGAACCATGGGATAAGTACTTGAAGGCCAAAGTGTATGCAAAAAAACTTTCATGAATTTTGACCCCAAAACAATGTCGTAAGATAACCCAAGTTTGTCGTAGACTAACCTACAAACATAAGAAGGGAATTCCTTAGTTTGGATTGGAATCACTCTAAATTAATCAGGAAAATAATGTTATAGAGGGTTTTGAGATAAGTAAAGTCTAACCTTAGTAACATAGATGACATCCTTGGATCTGATACTTTGTTGTAAAGGGAATAACATTAGTATTTTACTTATATTCTTTTACAAAGAAAAATTATATCGAGATGAGAATCAAGTTACAATTTAATCATAGAGTGATAATTCTAGAAAGATTGTATAATATTGGAAGGCACTGCATGTATGAAGGGTATTTGATTTTCAAATCATTGAGAAAAATAGAAATTATGCTAAAATCCTTTGAGGGAAGCATAGCCAATGTGTGATACATGGCAACCAAAAAGTTAGAAGTAAAACATACAATAATATACCCAATATGCAAGAATGGCTATACTATAACAAAAATATGTGAATGCATAGGAACTAAAGACCTTATTATAGCTTACTAAAGGATTTCATCCATACCACATTTTACAAGGAGTTCGTTTCTAAGAGCATGATATGACATAAGATTTTCACATACATTGCACATAGAATCACGTCATCTCAAAAAATCAATGTTCTGTTTTCGAGAAACCTCATTGAGAAAACTATATTCGATATAGTAATGTTCATTCTTTCAACTACATAGTTTTGTTGAGAATTGTATGGAACTATGCTCTGATGTTGAATCCCATGCTTGCAGAGATATTTTTCATATTCATTAGAGTACATTATCTTCCATTAACAGTATGAAGAGAGCCAATATGTGATTATGTTTCATGTTCAATCCCTACATGAAAATCCTTAAAAGTTTTGAAAGCTTGAGATTTACTTTTCAATAAGTACACACAACACATTCTAGTGTAATCATCAACACAATTCTTCATACATTTATTTTCATTAGCATAAGGAAAATGCACAGGACCAAACAAACTAAAATATATATGTCCATCCTTTATACATGAATAAAGGGGACTTGCTAGAGAATGTGAACAAGGAATGATAAATTTCTTATATTGCTAGTGAATGTGAACAAGGTGAAAGTTATCCCAATAATAATATTAGACAAAGAAGAAGTTAGAAATGATTATGCATAGCTATAGACCCATGCAAATAAGGAAGTGGAAAATCCCACATATATTTAGTAGGGTACTCAATTAACATATTTAATGCTTAAAGTAGTTAGGTGTAAAAATAGAAACGTGTTGAGTTCTCATTCTTTGGGTATTAAATCACCCTTGAAGAGGAAGGGACATGACTAAGTAGACTAAAAAATCAGATAATATTGACGGATAGTCTATGATCTCTTGGTAGAATAAGCAACGTTACAATGTAGATAAGCTCGAAAATTTTCCACATAGTAGAGAAATTTTTGGGAGGTAATATTTAGAGTGGATTAATATTCCAAGGTTTTTCAAAATGGAAAATAAAAAATAGTTGTCAATTTAGACATTTTTTTTTAATTCATTTTCTCAAAGTTTATACTTTAAAATGATTTTAGCTTAAAAATCATTAGAAATCTCAATATTTTTACGAAAATATCATTAAAATTTTTACATTATGCATATTATGGAGTACTAATGTTACATAAGATTTATAAGCTTTAAAATAAATTTTCATCCTTAAAATTTTTGCTACTAGAAAGAACCCTTCGAGAAGAAAGAAAATACATGGCATATTTGTGGAAAATATATAAAATAATTAAGTGAGTAAAAGAGAAGAATAACATGAGACATTGTTGAATAAAACTAACATATGTGGAATAATTAACAAGGAATAAAATTGTGGGTCATTTAATTTTTTCATGTTGTGAGCCTTTGTGACATAATCCTCATGAAAATCCTCAATGTGAAGGGTGTTACATTTTATGATATTTTTTCTTTCAAATGATGAAAGAAAACTTAGGAACATAGATGTAATTATATTACAATTTAGTGAAGGAAATAATGGATGCTTATTTTATTTCGTAATTTTTTTTAATGCATGTCCAAGTTTATTTCGCCTTCATGGCTTATTTTGATCATAGTGAGAACTAAGGAATTGTGATTGTACATATATAATAAACATATGAACATTTTTAGTAGAACAGTTTCAATAACAGGTGATGTAGGTGTTACCTCTCCTAAACAATGTGTAATGTTGAACAATTATCGCCTTCTTAATGAAAAGCACTACCTTTCCTATTCAGTGTATATCTATTTTATTAGATTTCCATATATTTGAATATTTTTCCTAAAATACATTCATTAAGTTGTCAATAACCACCAAAAAATATATTTTTATATTGTAATTCCATTCTCTTCCAAATCACATGGAAGGTGTCTTACATATCTCACACTCAGTCAAAGGGGGATTTGCATATGTCTCACTCATTCAAAGGGGGGTTTTCATGAATAATGAGGTTAGAGGAACATTAATATGTGTATAATGGTTTCAAAATATGTTGGTTTGTATCCTTTAATTTCCATTCCTAAAGAAATAAATGGGAATTTATTCGAGATTTTCATAATTTTAATACAAAAATCTCTCATAGATTGTACATATCAATGAAAGTCAGTGAAAGTCATTGCATTGAACTCAACAACGCCTTAGATTTCAATACAAAGACTCAACATTTAACTTAGAATTAAATATACAAAGTGAAAAGAAAAGACAAAACAGAAAAAATATAAAAGAAAATCATATATATATATATATATTATATATATATATATATATATATATATATAAATATATATATATATATAATATATATATATATTATAAATATTAGTGATTCAATAAAACGGGAATACATAATTTACAAATCTAAAATACATATAAATAAATTTTTGAAAACATATTTATGATTCCTCAATTTTGTTATGTTGATAGTGTATATATCATATAATAGGATTTCTATAAATTTAATTTAATTATTAATAATCAATAGATTGATGGTACAGATTTCATAATGAATAATTAATATTTTTAATATCATTCATTAATAGAAGGATGAGATTTATTTAAAATGTAGTTATGATCTCTATTCGATTTCAATTTAATTAAAAACATTGTTTAAAAATTGATTTAAAATATACTATATATATATAATATTTTGACTATAAAATGTCCGCATGGGGTAGCTCATGTGGCAGTGGCCGTGGAAATGAAGTCTCACCGAACCAGAAGTCTTGGGTTCAAATCTTGGGCTACCCTGCCCCTGTAGTGGGTTATGCAATGGACATGTAAATCGGAGAGTCCTACCAAAGCTTACAAAAAAAAATATTTTGACTATAAAATGATTTATTGGTTTTATTATAACTATTGTGACCATATAATTAAATGGATTGAACGTTTCTATACCCATCATTATATTATAAGAATAAAAAAACTAGCCCCATTATTATTATTAGAGATATATAATATATACAAGTATGTTTATCCATGTAGATTCACCCCACTATTATTATGGAAAGCCTTTAGTTGGAAACATTTCTTCTTACCTCACCATGGCTTAGAAATAACACATTCCCAATTTGATGTGTTGATATGCCATTTTCTACTTAGAAATACCACATTCCCAATATGATGTGTTGATATGCCATTTTCTTAAATTATTTAATTTGAGACAATTTAATTAAAAGAGTATACCTAATTTGGACAGAAATCTTATCATTGATATGCCAATACAACCATGAGAATTCCAACATTTTCCATGAGATTTAAATATCTATGATGAACCTAATAATTAAATTATAACTATCGAAGATCTATTCTTACTATCAACATAATTATAGGCATATATATTTTGGAATTTACTTCCAATTTAAGTTAAAATAAAATATTGACATTAAATTAAGACAAACTAGGGAAGCCATATAAAATTCAATCCATGATAACCATCAAAATGGGCACCCCACTATTCCTATCACATTTCATAGATTAAAAAAACAATAGAAATGAACTAAATTATAACTTTATTACAAAATATATTGTGCTTATTTATAAAAAATAAAATTAAAAATTGCATGCATATTTCAATAGTAACAAAAAGTATTAGTGGAACATTTTAGCGATGAAATATGTCAATATTACTATGGATGTTCCAACATATTCCAGGAGGTTTAAATATCTTCCATCAACCTAATAATTAACTTATAATTATGGTGATTAGCATAACTATAGGCATATATATTGTGTGTTCGACCGATTTACATACTAATTGTTAGACTCCAAAAGGTGGATCATTAATTCTTATTGGAATGTTTATTTTATGTTGGTGTATTTCCTAGTTATAACATTACAACAAAATCTCCATTTCATGTTGTTTTCTTTAGAGTGAATATTGCAACTATCCAACTCAATATGTCATGAATCCTAGAATGATTGGAAGAAACTTTGTCATTATCAGTCTACATGGATCAGGTTTTACCTTTACCATCATTTTCTTCTATAATTGTTATCGTATTAACATGGGGTGAATCACAATTCAAGTCGATGTTCAATTTGTTTTTCCTGTTGGGTTCAGTGAACTACCCTTGGTTCTATACCTATGATGAGCTTCTTTCTATGTTGAGATTGTCTCGAGTCGATTGTTTATGTTCCTCTTTTTGCTGAACTACCATAATTTTCTATACTAATATCTCAATGAATACATATTTTCCATGTCCAAGAAACTATAAGACGCTAGGCCAAATAGATTATTCTAGAAACTGTTCTAATTTTCTAGTCTTCTTTTATTTTCTACCCTCTATAGTGTATCCTCAAAAAAACTTCATGCAATTGTGTGTATATTTTGTTGTTGTTGTGGGTCTTCTAGTTCAATACCTAGAAACATTTCATTCACATTTATTGTATAAGTTTACATCCTATCTTTTCCCAAATCTGTGAGTCTTATCATGCAATATTCCTATGAGATTATGTCATAGGTAGTAAGAGGTCAAATTTAAATGGTTGTGTATAATTATGCTTCCCTTTCTTCTTATTTTTCAGCATCTAGAAGGAGTAAAACTATACCCCCTTGTTCTTCTCGAGCTTGTGGTGGAATTCAGAATATTATGTTAGATTATTAACTGATCATATATATCTAGTCAATTGTAGGCTGACACATAATCTCTTGCTTGTCTACGTCTAAAGAGTCAACCTACCAAACTTCAATTATTTGTAGGGACAATTGAATGTGCGATAAGGAAGGAAACATTGTTTGTATGTGTTGAGGTGCTCTCCATCTATTGGAAGATTTTTAAATATTTTTGGAGGACTAATTATTGAGGTTTGTTTCATGTCTAGCCAAATTATTAAAGAGGGGAGCCAAATGGACTTATTGGAAATTTCACATTCATATTGGTTCATATTCAGCATGTCACCAATGTGTTTTTCCTGGTTGTACATTTTTGTTGTCATTATTACTTGACCAAGTTATTGTAGAATACTCAGTTTAATGTTAGAGACTCTCCCTATTCATGCAAAATGACTCTCTCTCATTAGGAAAAATTTAGAAATAAGAAAAAAAATTTGAGATATCAAAAGCTTAATTTAACAATGCATATATTTAACACAATAATATAAACATGACTAAATAGGAACCGAATAAAGAATATGTATTATTTGTACTACATTGAATAGTGAAAATAGGAAAAAAAACCATATAGAAATACACAATTTTGAAATTTTATAATTTTGAAATACATATAACTAAATATAGAAAAAAGCATGTCTATAATTGATTAATATTAATTGATGGAAGGAATAATAGTTGAAATGAACTTCAGAGACCAACATTAAGACCTTAAATGATCTACAAAATATACACCATCATTGTGTCATATAATGGACAAAATGAGAGTACTCGTCAAGATCATTATCATATGTTGACTCATGAAAAATTCGTTTTGGGTCAATATCTATAATCAAAATATCATCTCCAAAATACACAACATTTATTATATTCCTTTATTATGGGATTGAATTTGGAGTTACACTTCACTCAAATTTATCACTATGTTATGCAACTTTAAGTACATAAAAGATATAGCTTTAATGCTATAGTTAATGTGTTAGATATTAAAATTGATGTGTGTTGCAAATTTTAACTAATTACAATTTCATGATTGGGAAGTGTACCAGGGGTCATAGTTTCTACAATTGATTGCGTTTTAAAGATCGTAGTGCAGAATGGTTTAATTAATTCTAGAGTTAGTCCCTTAAGAATTATCAAGTGTCATTGTTTTTTAATAGTAATAGTGGTTAGAGGATGCATTATGGAAGGGTTTGTAATTATGTAAGAGTATGAGTGATGACACTAAATTAGTGGTTGTGGGTCATATTAGTGTTTTTACATTCATAATGATTTTTGGTTAAGGGGCACATATTCTATCAGATATTATAGTGGTCAAAGTGGTCAAAGGTTACATTAAATAAGGAGAACAATTTTGTGTGGGTTATATATAGTGCAATATATAGAAATATCTAATAATAAATTCATTATAATTAGTGAATTTACAGATACATATATTAATATATATCTATATAGATCAAAATATTATTGGTAAACCCAATGTGTGTTTCCTACCTCATTGCTTTAATTCAATAACTAATTGGTTGTACTTAAAAAAACACATTGATTTAGTAGCTAGATTTTTCATACTCCTAGAGTTTTGCAAGGCTCTTTGAAATATTGAAAAAAATAGTTTATCTCAAACTTTGAAATAAATATTTTATTTATATATTTATCATTGAAATTTTCCAAACTAAAAGTATTTAGAAAATAATATAAATTAATTATTTTTTAATTACTAATGAAGAGGATTATTAATCCATATGACTTTAATGAAGATGATTATTAGTCTATATACATTTATTTATTACTTAAAAAAATTATTTTATTAGTGAAAAATGTTATTAAGCCATATGAATTTTAATGATTTTTTTTTATTTAACAACTTATCCCCAAATTCTATTTTGACAATTTTATTATTTAGCAAAAAAATTATGTATAATTACTTTCATAGATTTTTGGAAATTGTGTGCATTCAAGGATTGACAGTTCAAATTTGAGCATTAACTTTGTGCATAGTATGTGCACTTTGAAGAAAACAATTTACACATTGAGCTTTTAAATCTCACCATTACTTTTTTAACTTTGAAATTTTGCCCTTTTTGCTGCAAAAGAAACTGCCTTTTCTTGGTAGGTAACCACCCACAAGGGATTTGAACCAATCCAAAGCCCTATGGACAAACTCGCCATTTTTTTACTTCAAAAGAAAATAAATATTATTTTAAAATTTATTTTTTAATTTTTTACTTTGTCATCAACTATTTGTCCTTTCTCATTTTAAAATTCGCAATCTTTTACCTAAAAGGAAATTAACAATTTTTTAAAATTTAACTTTTAATCTCTTACTTTTACTTTCCTTATATTTTAAAAGTTAATTATTTTGATTTGCATTTTTTGAATTTAATGGTTGTTTTTTTCCTGAGAGAATGTAATTATTATTTTTATTTTTAAATTTAAAATACGTTTTGCTTTTTCCGGCTGTCATTGAAATTAATATTCTACTTTCTATATTTGGGTAATCTTTGCTTTTATTGAATGTCTTCTTGAATTCGAGCCGTTTAGTTCATAGCCGGTTCGGCCGATTTCAAAAATAACAATGTATCAGTGCCAATATGTAATTATTTTCTTGATCACGGAAACCATGGTCACCTTAAGTGTTCGTCGATAGTGCTTTCATTGGTAGCGCCAATGTTGTTGCCTCTGTTTTTTGGTAGAGTGAATATATTATATGATGGTCGTGTGTTCTATCTTTATCTTTGATGGAAGAGCGTCAGACTGACTATTTTGAAGATCTTTGAAAGTTGCGTCTTCGATTTGTATCTTTGTTGGGAGAGCCTGAGCATATGAAGGTCATGTGCTTGATCTATATCTTTCATGGAAGAGCGTCAGACTGATTATCTTTGAAGTGGGTGTGTTTGATATATGAAGATTGTGTGTTCCTTCATCTAGCATTTCATAACTTTACTTCAAATCAGGATTGAAGTAAGTAGCCATTTCTGTCATTTCGAATTATGTTAACATGCTTGAGCCGTGCCGCTTCTTCTTGGATATTTGTTTTAAAGTCTGGTTTATAAATTTTTCCTGCAATTATGGATATTGTTTATGGATAATTTTGTTTGCATATTTGAAACCATGCCTTTTTCTCAATCCATGTTTTAAAATACAGTTTATAAGTTTTTTTTACAATTATATATATAGAGTTTATGCATAATTTTCTTTCCATTATTAATGTTTTAAGGGTTTATAAATTTTTCCCAAGAAACTATGGATATCTTTTGTGGATAATTTTGTGTGCACATTTTTTCTGCAGCTATAAAAATCACTTATTGATATTTTTCGTGTTCCATTATATTTTTTTCACCAACACTTTGTCATCAAGATTCGTCCTCAATTACTATATCTGCCCAATCCTATGGATTGAATTTTTCTCTTATCATAGATACCCGTAGCCCCAAAAAAATAGATTAAGACTTTGGCTTCATAGAAATTCACGCAAACATTCACGTCTTTCCGGATTTGTCAAATAACGGATTGTAAATGTTTCCGGGGTCCGGAATACACTTTGACGTCTCAATTTTTAAACTGTATTTTAATATGCAAATAGATTTAGCTTTTCTTTTATTCCAATTGGAATTTGGGTTACATCATATATTTTTTAAATTTTTAATACACAAATAAATTTAACATTCTAAATTGTATTTTTAATACTTTTAAATATAAATATGTAGAATTATGAATATGTGAAAAATAATCAAAATTATCAATATTTTTTTCCAAATAAAAAACGAGAATGTTGTCGTGTTAAACTACACTGCACTTCCGTTATTGGGTGTTTAGTTATGATGTTAACTATTCTCACAACTTTCATATTGAAAATCACAAGTAGCCACACATAATTTTTATTACTTTTACCAATATTTGACTTAAACTAAAAACCTAATTTAAATTTTATTATTCAAATTATTTTTATCATAATTACTTATTTTTATTGAAATTTTTTATACATATTATTTTTTATATTATCATGTATATATTGATATTTGAATTATCATGATAAAGAATGAATCAATAAGTATTATAAATAAAGAGAATGAAATGATATGAAATTTTAATTTTTTTTTACATTTTTTGATGAGGTGGACATGGAGGTGGAGGTGGAGTAGGAGGTGGAGGTGGTGGTCATGGTGGTGGTGGACGACGAGAAGGAGAAGACAGCGAAGGTGAAGAATGTTAAGAAGGAGGTGGAGGTGGTGGAGTAGGTGGTAGATGAGGAGGAAGAAGAAAAGGGAGAGGAGGAGGTATTGTTGTTGATGGAGTAGGTGGTGGAAGAGCAAGGGGAGGTGGAGGAGGCGAGGGCAGAGGCAGAGGTTGTGGAGGAGGAGGAGGTGGAGGAGGAGCAGGAGGAGGAGGCGGAGGTTGAGGAGGTAGAGGTGGAGGTGGAGGAGGAGAAGGTGGAGGAGGAGGAGGTGCAGGTGGTGGTGGAGGAGGTAGAGGTGGTGGTGAAGGAGGAGGATGGCACGGAGGTTGAGCTTGAGGAGTTGGAGGAGGTGGAGGTGGAGATGGAGGCATAGGTGGAGAAGGAGGAGGTGGTGATGGTGGTGGTTGAGATGGATGATGGGGAGGAGGGGGAGGAGGAGGTGGATGTGATGGAGGAGTAGGTGATGGATGCGGAGGAGGAGGTGGTGGAGGAGGCGAAGGCAGAGGTGTAAGTGGGGGAAGAGTAGGTGGAGGAGGAGTACAAGGTAGAAGCGGTGGACATGTAGGTGGTGGAGGTGGAGGAGGTGGTGGTGGTGGAGAAGGAGGAGAAGGAGGAGGAGGAGGAGGTGGAGGTGGAGGTGGTGTAATGGGTGGAGGCAAATGTAGAGGTGGTGGAGGAGGTGGAGGTGGAGGAAGAGTGTGTGGAGGAGAAGGATGTGGAGGAGGAGGTAGAAGTGGTGGAGGTGGATATGGAGTAGGAGGAGGAGAAGGATGAGGAGGTGGAGGTGGAGGTGGTTGTGTATATGGAGGTGGAAGTTGTGGTCGAGGAGGAGGTGGAGCTGCATTAGAAGGTGGTTAAGGAGGAGGAAGAGGAACTGGTGATGTTGTTCGAGACGAAGGCGAAAGTGGAGGAGGTGGAGTTGGAGGAGGAGGTGGTCGAGGAGGAGGAGGAGGTGGTGATGCTGGTCAAGATGGAGCTAGAGGTGGAGGAGGTGGTGGAGGTGGAGGAGGATGTGAAGGTGAAGGTGGAGGTGGAGGAGGAGGAGGTAGAGGCAAAGGTGGTTGTCACGGCCTTTTTAACACATTATATAAAAACAGTAAAAAAAATAAAAAAAAATTATGGTAATGGTGGTCAACTCATGAACCCACCCCTTTAACTATTAAAGAACATAACCTAGTTATGAACTAAGCTTAAGCGCTGCATACATATATCTAACCTTTGATATATGCCTACCCCACCGAGTTGTTGTTAACACCTGCACATATACCATGGACGTTGGCAACCTTGGTGTTATGTTAACCTTAATTGTTTGACCCAACACGCATAATTTGATTACACCAGATGGTGAATGGAGATCATCCCAGCTCATCCCCTCCATAGCCAAGTGGCAAGTGATCACGTGAACCCATGTGGTTGACCCACTGTGGTTTCCGCGCCATGTTTTCCCGCTTTGATGGACGATGGAGCTCTTTTGAACCCATAGTGTGGCTCAGATTTGCTCGAGGGTTCAACAGCCAATACATAATGTGTCGGGTTCTTCAGATCAGCTCATTTGTTCACTACGCCTCAGCCGAGTGCTCCCTCAGCTTGTCTAACCCTTCTGCATCACCTACCGTTTAGGTATTAATCTCCATTCCGCACCTGGTATTTCTTTACAGTCTTACATTACAACCCTTGAAGTTATTTGGTTTTCGACTGTTCTGGTTTACATATGGTGATTTCTCAATGTGCAGGTGTGTCGGGCGGTTGCAGTCTCCTCCTGCCGCAGGGGTTTTGTCACCTTCGCTCCACAGGTATGCTCATTTACTTCTTGTGGTTTCCGCATTGGAAATCGAAGTGTATTTGAGAAATGGAATGCTTATTCTCTGGTCTGAGGCGTGGCTCATGACCCTTTTCCTTCATGTCTCAGGTCGGCTTAATGTTTCCAAAACCCTGGTTACTTTTGCAGACGGCCTCCTTTTGCCGGGACCTGTACTGCGTTGACAGTCAGGGTTTAGCTAGGGTTTAGTCATGGCTTTCATGCCGTCCATACGATGTATATTTGGTATTGACTTTGGTCTACGGACATAATATGAATGCATTGAAGTTTGTATATTCTCTGTTAAGCTTCCTCTAAGCTATCTACAGTTTCATATAGCTGCAATGATTCGGTACAATTTTTTATCTCGTTTTGGTTATAAGAGTTCTTTAATCCTCTACAGGATCCTTAAGACTCTGTTATCATTTTACCTTTGATTTAAATGAAAATGTCGCTCTTCGTTCATGGGATTTGTCATATATTTAATGGTCGTTTCTGGCTTGGAACTACCGGTGTTTTCTATGAAACGATTTACTGTTCCAATGATATTATTGTTATGTCATTTTCCTTTGCTTACTGTACATTACTACCCATGAGGGTTTATGAGTCGGACATACTTTTCCATTTACAGCAAATATGATATTTTACAGGTTTGGTTTAGTCTTTACAAGCATTTGAATCATTTGTACCCTTATACATTTCTTATGGTTTAATGCGGCCTTAAGGGTATGTCTTGCATTCGGTAAATGAATGTATAGGCAACCCTTCTTCCGCGTATACTGTCAATCATAATCGGGATTCGCTGGAGTCTGATATACATATATACATTCATTTAGTTCATGGTTCTGTTAATGTACTCTATTATTTTGGTAACCTGAGGATAGCTTTCTGAAAGTTTAACTTGTGTATTTACATGCTGGCTACTTACTTCAGGTTTGTATACCTATGAGGTAAACCTGTGATGGCATCCTGCTAATGTGTGCTGGCTTACGCCGTGTTCATTTCTTTACCAATCTCTCGTTTACAGCATCGTTTTCATGATATTTACTTGGTTCACAGAGTATTAGTTTCTGGTAATATTTCTTAAGTTCGCACAGCATTATTATTTAATGACCTTGCTTGGGTTTACACAGTATTGTGTATACGCATAATGCTTGGTCCACACAGCACTTATGCCGTGTCTCTTTGTTTACAAAGTGTTACAGCTATGCCATATCTCTGTTATTTATATAGTGGTTTAGATATGCTATATTTCTATGTCTATTCAGCATTTTGGTTTATATATAACCGCGGGTTTTAGCGCTGGTTCACGACTATGATTTCATTAGGATGAGGTGTTTGTCTAAGATTTCCAGAATGCCTAGCTCGGCTCCATTCCGTAGCCGAGACTCTGACTATGTTATTTCCTTCCTAATAATTAATAAACTATTGCGGTCTCTCCTACCGCCAAACCGCCCCTTAGGGTCTGGTTTTACCATGGAAAGTTATATCCAACAACCAGATTTTATTGCAGATGAAAAATGACACTGATACAACATTAATCTTTTATAACGACTACCATTAATCAATGGAAAGAACATAGATTTAGTCTGTTCACCTTCAGTATCTGCTCTTCATTCTATAACTCGGTTAGAAAATGCATACCTGGGTAGTCTGCTACCGATATTCCTACTTCCAGAAGTCACCTGCAACTGGTTTGCTCTTATCCTCCCAACCTTGGGATCCACTTCCGTTGGATTCTCCCCTCGAGCCATCTTGCAGGCCTGCAGCCCTCAACAAGACTCATGCACTACCGTGCTAGGTTATCTGGTCACTACCAGACTTAACCTCTTTTCTCACTCTGCTTTTTCTCTCAGTAATTCTTCTCTCTGTCTGTTCATCAACAACCCACAGGTTTTCCTCCCAGGACTTTTCCTTGGGTGAGAAGCAGTTACTTCAGTTTCATAACTGATTTTATTTTCTTTTAATAGAAAATCCTCCTCAAGGAGGTTGCCAACATTTCATAATATACACATGTAAAAATAATCTGATATATTCATTTCATAATTAAATAATGTCATTTAGTGATAACAAGTCACCACTCATACAATTTTTACCTCAGTAAATTTTCCAGAATTACAAGTTACCGGGGTCATTACATCTCCCCCCCCTGGGATTGGACATCGTCCCAATGTCTATTCCCATTAAATAAATTTGGGTAATCTTTTCTAATGAGTTCCTCGTCCTCCCATGTAGCCTCCTTAGGCCCATAGTGCTGCCACAGCACTTTAACTTGGGTAATAACCCGTTTCCGCAGCCGCACTTCTCTCCGGTCAAGAATGCTCTGAGGTTCGACCAGGACCTCGCCTTCCGGTTCGACCTGCAGACAACCATACCTTTAATTAGTTTCCTATTGAGTTTAGCTACATAATCAAAACAACCGGATCAATTCTTACCCGCACATCTTGCCATCGAATAACATGTTTAGGGTCATATACATATTTCTTTAGGACAGAAACATGAAACACATTGTGGATCCTGATATGACTTGGCAGGGCGAGTTGGTAGGCCACTGGCCCCACTCTAGCCAAGATCTGAAAAGGTCCAAAATATCGAGGTGCCAGTTTGGTGCACCCACTCCACTGCAGTGTGCTCCTTCTGGTTTGAATCCTCACAAACACATGGTCACCAACCTTACACTCTGTGAATCTTCTTCTCCTGTCTGTAAAGCTTTTCTGTCTGTCTTTTGCAGCCTTTAAGTTTGCATGCACTCTTTTCACCATATCCTCCATGTCTTTAAGAATTTCTGGACCCAAACTCAGCTTGTCCTCAGGCCCACCCCAACTTGAGCGGGTGTGGAACTTTCGTCCATACAGGACTTCAAAAGGACTTAGCTGGGTTGAAGTGTGATAACCATTGTTATATGCAAATTCGACCAGATGTAAATACTCTTCCCATTGACCTGGTTTCAGCATCACATACGCCCTCAACATGTCTTCCAACACTTGATTAACTCGCTCAGTTTGACCATCGGTTTGCGGGAGGTAGGCCGTGCTAAAGTTCAGCTGAGTACCCAACTCAGCAAACAGTGTCCTCCAAAAAGTGGAAGTGAATTTCACATCTCGATCCGATATGATTACCTTTGGCAGCCCATGCAATCGGAACACATTTTGCATAAAGAGGTGAGCAATTTGTACCGCCTTGTAAGTGGACTGCGTAGGTATAAAGTGTGCTACTTTACTCAATTTATCAACCACTACCATGATAGAGTCATTTCCCTTCTTTTTTCGTGGCAACCCAGTTATGAAATCCATGGAAATGTTTTCCCATTTCCACTCCGGAATAGGCAAGGGCTGTAGCAGTCCGGCTGGATGCTGATGTTCTGCCTTAATTTGCTGGCATTCTAAACACCGTGCCAGGTACTCAACTACCTGTTTCTTCATTCCTGGCCAATAATACTCCTTCTTGAGTGCCGTGACCATCTTTTGGTACCCTGGGTAGCCAGTGTAGTGGCTGATATGGAACTCATCTAAAATCAGCCTTTTAAGGTCATTTGAATCAGGCACATACAATTTCTTATTGAAGCACAACATTCCATTGCTATCTAGTGTATATCCTTTCTGTAGTCTTTCCTTTACAGCTTGTTGTACCTGCTGTTTTAAGTGCTGGTATTCAGAATCGCGACTTGCTGCTGTTTTTATTTGTTCAACCAGTGAAGTCCGCCACTTGCTGACTGATAGTTCACATAAACAATGAACCTTCCGACTTAGCGCATCAGCCACTTGATTTTCTTTGCCCTTTAAATGCTTTATTTCGAAATCAAACCCACTCAGGAAATCTGCCCAACGGCCTTGTCTTGCATTCAAGGTAGGTTGGCTGAAATAATGGGTCAAACTGTGATGATCAGTTAACAACAGGAATTTCCTCCCTAGGAGGTAATGTCTCCACATTTTCAGCGCATGAATAATAGCTGTTAATTCCAGATCATAAGCAGAGTATCTCTGCTCATTCTCCTTTAGCTTCCTTGATTCGTAAGCTATTACCTTTCCCTCCTGCATTAGTACTCCTCCCATACCCTCCTTACTGGCATCGGTGCACACCATGTAATCCTTATTAGGATCAGTTATACTCAGGATGGGTGCAGTGGTGAGTAAGTGCTTCAAGCGGTCAAAGCTCTGCTGACATTCTGATGTCCACTTAAATATCTTCCCCTTGTTCTGCAATGAGGTGATAAGATAGGCTATCCTAGAAAAGCCTTCCACAAACCTCTGGTAGTAGCCAGCTAACCCCATAAATGATCTGATATCAGCAACATCTTTGGGTATGGGCCACTCCATAATAGTTTTTATTTTCTCGGGGTCCACTGCAATTCCTTCTTTAGTTATCACGTGGCCCAAATACTGGATTTCCTCCTTGAAGAAATCACATTTACTGAACTTAGCGTATAGCTGGTGTTCTCGAAGAGTTTGTAACACCATCCTCAGGTGTTTCTTGTGTTCCTCTTGAGAACGAGAGTATATCAGAATATCATCAATAAATATCAGCACAAACTTGTCCAAAAACTGGTGGAACACGCTGTTCATCATGCACATAAAGGTAGCAGGTGCATTGGTCAAACCGAAAGGTAGCACTACAAATTTGTAGTGCCCATAGCGTGTCCTGAAGGCGGTTTTAGCGATGTCCTCATCTTTGATCCTGATCTGATGATAACCAGATCGCAGATCGGTCTTGGAAAATACTTTTGCCCCTTTCACTTGATCAAAGAGTTCATCTATCCTGGGTAAGGGATACTTGTTTTTGACCGTGAGCTTATTCAGCTATCGATAGTCTATACACATACGTAGGGTGCCATCTTTATTTTTTACAAATAATACTGGAGCTCCCCATGGTGATACACTGGGATGTATGTACTGTTTATCCAACAGCTCTTGTAGTTGCATTTTCCACTCTGTTAACTCTGGTACGCTCATCCGGTATGGTGCCCGTGATACTGGTGCTGCTCCCGGTATTAATTCTATAGTAAAGTCTATGTCCCTCTTTGGGGGCAGCCCTGGTACCTCTTCAGGAAAAACATCTACGAATTCCTGCACCACCGGGATATTGCCTAATGCAGACATCTTATCTTTCTGGTTTGCATAACCGACTTGAATAGCGTAGATCTGACATTTCTTTCTAAGGCACTTAGCTAGCTGAGAAGCTGTGATAGGCCGAATCTGGACAAGGTGTTTAATCCCCTGCAATTCTTGTTGCTGCCCCAAATCATCCTTGTAATAAATGGTTTTGGTTTTGCAATTTACTAGGGACCAATGCTTTTCCAGCCAATCCATGCCAATCAGGATGTCATAAGATCCTAATGGAAGTACATTCAAGTCTGCTGTTATTGGTTGTCCAGCTATTCTTAAGGAACAGTTATTAATTTTAGCTAGAACCCGTCTCTTGGCACCCGTAGCTAACTGTACCAACCATGGGATTTTAAACCTTTCTGAAGATAGCTTACAATGTTCCACTACTTTTGGGCTAACGTAACTTAAGGTAGCTCCTGGATCAATAAGAACATCTATAGAAAGGTTTGAAATCTTACCTTCAAACTCAACCATAGTCGGTTGGTATTCCGCTTGCCAGTCCTCCAAGGCTGCGTTAATTCTTGGTACGCTGCGTGCCACATCCCCAACGGTTGAGGCTTCGTGGATCTGAGATATTTGGTCGACTCCTTTACGCTGCGGACAGTTTTTAACATAATGCGGTCCTCCACATCCCCAACACTGGACTGGAGGTCTGGTTCCTTCGATCTCTGATCTGGCATTTGGTTCACTAACTCTGCTTTCACTTGGCTTGGCCCGGAAGGTACGCTTGGTTGTATTTCTGTTAAACTGCCCCTTTCCAGCACTCTTACCACCATTTCCATGACTTCCTTTGTTATTACCAGCAACTCTATTGTTTTTTCTGTCATTCCATCTTTTACTTGAAATATCTCCTTTTTTCTTGTTCTGCTGGTAACAAATTC
>APFE031739511.1:37530-59093 GCA_000404065.3 Pinus taeda
ATTAGCTAACTAATAAGTTAAAGGGATAATTTAGTTAATTAATTTATTATTTATTGAATTAATTATTATTTTTATTAATTTTATATAAAATTAATTATTTAAATAATATCTTTAATTAATTCATTAATTTGTTTAATTAATTAGTTAATTAATTTGATAACCAGGGAAATAAAGAATTCTTAAATAAAAAATTTTTAAATTATTTATTCTTTATTAATACGTTATTAATTTATGTAAAATTAATTTTTAATATTCTTTCAATTAATTCATTATTTCTTAACTGATAACAGTGAGACTAAAAATATAGATAATTAATTAATATTTTAAATTTATCGTGTAATTTAATTTTATGTATTTTATTTCTTTGCTTATTGTATGATTATTTGATATTTATTAAAAAAAATTTGTAAGCCTTCAGAGACCTCTTATTTTCGAGTTTTTCATGTTCCATTTCTCCTACCCCCATTTTCCGGGGAGGGTAGCACAAGAATCGAACCCAAGATCTCTGGTTCGGCGAGACTTCATTTCCACGGCCATTGCCAATTGAGCTACCCCATGCAGACAATTTATGTCTTTATTTAATTTATATTTTAATTAATTAATTAATCCTTACAGATTTGGTGAGTTATTTTGCTATAATATAATCTATAATTCCTAGAATTAATTTTTAATTGTTTAGATTTGTGTAATTACGACTATATGTATTTTATTAGTTATATATTAATTTATCAAATGATTATATGTGAAGTAATCAATTACTAATTTATGTTTATAGTTGTTAATTGTTTTATTGTTTAAGGAGGATATTATATAATTGATGTTTTTGTTATTTATTATACTAATTTTTTATGAGAGGAGGGAATAGGTTATTTTAAGGGATATGAGTT
Source organism: Pinus taeda (assembly GCA_000404065.3). NCBI lineage: Eukaryota > Viridiplantae > Streptophyta > Pinopsida > Pinales > Pinaceae > Pinus > Pinus taeda. The sequence goes on from APFE031739511.1 coordinate 38,418, forward strand.
AATTATTGTTTTTTAAGATTTCAAGTAAAAGCTTCCAGGTGTTGCTTACTTTTAATCCATCATCCCAGTCCAAGTTGTTCTTCATTTTTACTATTTCAATGGCTTCTTTGATTTTCCTTTTAAGGTAGTGGCCTTCTTTTCTACCAAATTGACTTCTTCCATGCAGATGTAATGAGAGAAAGAGTGAACATGTTCTGCTAAGGCCGATTTTGAGGTCCTTTCTCTTCTTAAGTTGGTAGTGTGTTATTTAATTCTAATATAAAGAGGCCTACCTATTTCACCTATGTATTCCTTACCGCCTGAGTAAGGAATCACATAAACACCTTTTTGAAGGTTAGGGTTTATGGGATCCTTGACTCAATTGAATAATTGTCTAGTCGTGTAGATTTTCCCCTCAAATATTTGTGTATATTTCTCTATGTATCGCCGTAATATGTTTCCGATGGTTTCTATCACTTTATGGAGCTAAAAATGTAGTGGTAGATTGTGTAACCTAACCCAAACTGACAGTCTAGATACCACAATTATATTGGTGTCAAAATCTGGGAACCTAGGGGTGACAAAAAGTGCCGCAAATCCCCAAAACCATTGACCCTCATGCAATATTTATTCAAAATCCTCTCACAATGCAAATTTTACTATGAAAGACCCCCTAGAACAAATGTGAATCTGACAGTTTATCATCCACTTTGTGAATATCCAATGGAAGAGATCGACTTTTTTTGGCCAAAAACTGTTGAATCTCAATGGCACTGGTTGAAATTCATATATGGTATACAAATAATTTGTTTATGCTAGATCTATAGTCATTAATAGGATTTGATTTAGTTGTTCCACTATGTAGGAGTTAGGTAAATTGTGTGTCTGATATGGTGTTATCGAGGCAAAAAAGTTTCCTTTGAGGATATCTATGAACGAAAAGCCTCCATTAAATTTCCCTCGATTCAATTTTGTTCCTTTGGGAATAATAGATCCGAACACTCCCCCTACACCCTTTGAATTTCTTGGTTGAGGTGATCCACCCTGAAGCTTCATGTTCAATATGATGGTGGATGACGGGAGGATGTTATAATCTTGTAACTTCACATCTTCCTCCATGGATTTTGCTCCAAAGATAAGAATTTGTAGGATCATCGTGATACCCAAAGTGTGCATGATATTTTCCTATAATTGTTTCATGTGATCTGTGGCCCAAACCCAAAATAATATTGAGTTTCCGTCAGGGGATTTTATAAAAAAAAATGGAAGGCTACCAGATTGAGAGGCCATAATTGTGAGTCACAAAGATCTAAAGTTGAATCAATGGATAAGAGTTGAGCTGCAAAGAGTGAGAGGGGTTTCTATGACAGTATTGACTTCATAAGTGATGGTAAAACCACTGAACCCACCCACTTTAATGGAGGAAAATTCTGATCTAGCAAAAAGGGAAGCAAACTGTCTAGAGCTAATGCTACTACTCCATTTTGACAACCTATTGTGCTCAAGGGATTGAGAATATCCAGGTTCGGGATATTTAACGATAGATCTATAAAATGAAGTGCTTGAGGTGGAAGATTCATTTCTGTAGCCAAATTGTTTCCTTCAGATTTGACTGTTATTTCTCTTGTGACTAAGAGCAAACAGTTATAATATTTCTGCTCGAGAGTTGCCTTAATCCTACATAGGTCCATTCCCAACTCATGAAAGTAACACCCTTCACCTCCTTCTATGACATCATGTACATACGGGGTGAGAATATACTGTACACAACATCCTCGTGAATGATACTACCGATGACCTAGGCTATCAGTCTCCATCCCCGCATAGGTGACCGAAACCGATATTCACTCCATTCAAAAACTTCTTTATCAGACCTGTGAGAAGTGAGATTGTGCCCTAGTGATGACACAGAAGGTGGATTTGATGTCTGAAGAAACCCGACCAATTAAGGAAAGCGAAAAGACTGAGAAACCCGAGCCATCACACCAAGCTCGTCCTCTTAACACAGTTTCGTTGTCAATCTTTAATTTGATTGTTTCATTAATATATTATTTTTTTTCTGAATCGATGTTAAATCTATTAATAAAGAGAAAAAATTATTTACATTGAGGGCGAGACCTCAGAGGGCCAGTGTCCTGACCCTTGACATATTGACTGAGAACCAGAAAAAGAACTCTGTGCTTTTAGGTGAAAACATTTGAACCGAGCCATAGAGGGAGAGACAAACTTACAAAAGAGCTTCTTGCCTGCATTGGGTGCCAGGCAGAGGAAGCGAACCATAGATATCAGTGCCATTACAAAAAAGCTACTTGCTTGCAGAGTTTGCCAAGCAGAGGAAGCTATCTGCCAAGAGATTTCAACCTGATGAGAGAGCAGGAGATACATCAAAGAAATACATAGAATGAGGCCAGCCTCAGCAATACAATCGAGAGAGAAATGGACTGAGAGGAAGAGCGAATTGACCAAAACTTGTAGTGAATTCATTCCATGACTGAAAAAGCTTACTTGCTCGAGCTCTGGGGGTCTGGGCGACTTGTGCTTGGCAAATTTGGCGCTGCTGGCAGAGAATCCGCTTTATCTTCTGGAATGCCTTCGCCGGTTCCTTCAACGGATTGCGTAATCAGGTGCATGATGTCGAAGGTGCACTGAACAGGACCGTAGGCCACCACTTCGTCTTCCTTGATGATATGCGTGCTGAAGTCCTCAACACTCTTCGGCGAGTCCTCCTACATGTGAGTGGCTGAGGGGCGGTGATGAAGCTCAGGGCCATGGGAGATGCTAGCTTCTAGAGATGGGGTTGGCGAAGTGGAAGGGTCGACGGGCTCCTCAGCGTCCTCTGAAACCATAATTGTAGTGGTAAAGGTAATTACCGGCTGATTGAGGCGGCTTCAGAAGGTAAATCTCGAATTGTGGAAGGATGAGTTAGGAACAGGCCTGGACGGAGAAGGCGGAGGGGAGGACAGGGAAGCGGAGGAGATGGGGATAACTAGCGGCGAGGGGGAAGAGAGAGTGCATCCACAGGAAGCCGAAGAGCCTCCTCTGCGAGGCACTCCTCTGCTGCGTGGCATGACTTTTGCAGAATTCGGAGAGCTTGACAGGTTGCCAATGGCGGAATGGGGGATGACAGGCTCACGCGGATCAACCACAGGCAAATCCGACTCTATTGCAAACTGGCTGAAGGATCGATTCAGAGAATGTCTGCATCGGGTAGCAGGGAGGGCCGTTTTATGGTGGGCTTCCTCCAAGTTCGAGGCGCGGGAGAGCATAATGGCACCTGCAGGAGAATGAATATCGTTAATGGCTGAGAGGACCCGAGCAGGAGGTGATGGCGGGCTACATTGAATTGCATTCATCACGATCCGGGAGCAGTTAAGCCCGATCATGTCCGTCGAGATGCCGTTCCGACTTCCTGACGTCGGACACATCCGGGCGTGAGGTGGCAATGCGTTGATATCACCCGGATCCGGGGAGATATCCTTCCATGGAGGCTTATCTTTTTCCACTAGTTGGGTATAATTTCGGAGCTGTTCCTCTGTGCCGATGGTGAAAGTAGCAGCTGAGAAGGAGTCCTTGTTGGTTTCCACTCCAAAATTTGCTAAGAAGTCTGCTAGCTGGTTTCCTTCACGAATTGTATGCTGGAACGAGATAGCCTGATGCTTTGTAAGCCATTGTTGAATGAGTTCCAGTCTGTGCGCCATTCTCCAACTTTTGCTAAATTTATGAACTGGAGCTCCCTGGGATAGATGTTTGCCCATGTTGATGATTATTTGGGAGTCACCTTCAATAATAAGAGGGAAGAATGAATGCCTTTGAGCATGAATGTGTCCTTGCCATAGTCCCTCAAGCTCCGCCGAGTTGTTCGTATCCCAGACATTAGTGCCACAATAGATGAGGAGAGGATTTCCAGAATGATCTCTGAAGACTCCTCCATAACCAGAGGTTCCAGGGTTGCCCTTAGAAGCCCCGTCGAAGTTGAGCTGGAAGGAGTTGGGCAGGGGGGAGTCCAAGTCTTGTTCTTGTCTTGCCTGATGGAACTAGTGCTTCTGGATCCTGTTGGTTGAGATAGGGAAATTTGCCATTTGTCCCATATGGATTTTTCTATGGAGGTCGAAGGGAAGTCTTCAGTCGTCTAGGTGTGAATGGAGAGCGATTCTTTGAGATTCCTAACGAGGATGCTCCAGAGCTGATCCAGTGATTGGCTTTGATTCTTGAAAATGCGATGGTTTCTCTCTTTCCAGAGGTTCCATAAAATGAACCCGGGAAGGAGTTGCCAGAGAGTGTTAAGGATCCTACTTTGATACGCGGTTTGAGGCCAATTGCGCAGGGTTGCTTTGAGATCACCTTGAGCCCTGTGATCCTTTTGGCTTCTGAAGACTGCTTTGCCCCATAGTTGTCTTGCCAGATTGCATTGAAATAGCAGGTGGATTGCTGTTTCTTCCTCAGCTCGGCAGTTGAGACATATAGATGGCCCTAAGAAACTTCTTTTGCGCAAGTTATCCCAAGTGAGAATCCTGTTGTGAGATAACAACCATAAAAAGGTGGATATCTTGGGCCAAAGATGAGAATTCCAAATTTGATTCCAAAGTTTGTCTTTGGTGATTTTGTCCTGAATTATGATGCCGTATGCTTCTTTTGTTGAGTAGTTGCCTTTTTCTTCATATCCCCACCGTAGCTGGTCCTGACTATCATTTATGCTTATCTGTCTTTTTTGAAGCTCTATGTCTAGAGCTTGAATACAAGCTACGTTACCATTGTCTACTAGGATTTCCTCCGCCTTTTGCCATTGTCTGCCTTTTTGGTTGTTGGAGGGGTTCCAGTATCTATTAACTGTTCTTGGTTGTTGAGGCCAATGATGGTTAGGCAGGAGGCCGTGAATGATATTCCGAAGCTTAGGGAATTGCTGCCAGGAGTCATCCCAAAATATGGCTGTATTCCCATTTTTTATTTCCCAGAAACAGTGTTGTTGAATCAGATGTCTATGTTGAATGGCTGCATTCCATATGAGAGAACATGCACTTTTCTCCGTCATGCGAATTTTGTCCTCAATAGGTTTGTTGCTGGCATATTTAGCGGTCCATAGGGAGGCCCATGGAGTGTTGGGGTAGGCAAGCCATCGCCACCAAAGTTTGGCTCCCATGACTATGTTGCTGAGTGCTGGGTCTCTGAGTCCAATGCCTCCTGCCATCTTGGGAAGACAAACCTTGTCCCATTTGACCAAAGCCCATTTACGGTTTTTGCCAGAGATGCCCCAAAGAAAGTTGCGCTTTAGATTTCTTATTGCCTTTATGACCCATTTTGGAGCTGCCAAGAGTGTGAACAGATAAAGAGGTAAAGATTATAAAATAGCTTTGATTAGAATAATTCTGCTTGCCATGTTCAGGGCACGATGGGTCCAGAGGGAGAGCTTCGCTTCAAAGTTGTCCAGTAGATCAGTCCAAGCGGCGTGTTTGAGAGCAGAAGCTGTCATGGGAGCACCTAGGTATTTGGAAGGGAGTTTAGCTATTGTAAAACCCATGATCCTGGCTATAGAATTTTGGATAGTTACTGGAGTATTGAAGAAGAAGATTTGAGATTTGATCCGGTTTATGAGAGCACCAATTGCATCTGAAAAGACAGACAGAAGATCTCTAAGGATTCGAGCTTCTTGGATGGAGGGGTGCCCAAAGAGCATGTTGTCATCTACGAATTGTTGATGGGTGAAGGCAGGGGAGTTATTGAAGGAAAGACCTTTCAGATTATGAGAGAGGGCAACAGATTTAACGATGCGACCAAGACCTTCAGCTACAATGACAAATAGGAAGGGGGAGAGTGGGTCTCCTTTCCTAATGCCTCTTGAGGGACGGAAGGTATCAGATGGGATGCCATTAATCAGGATGGAAAAAAAGGAGGATGAGAGGAGACTGATGATCCATCTAGTCCAAGAGTGATCAAAACCAAAAGCATTTAAATTTTTTTGAATATATAGCCAACTTATACTGTCGAAAGCCTTTGATAGATCTATTTTGAGGAGCATACCTGGCTTTTTGGATTGCTTCAGAGAGTGCAGAATTTCATGTGTGAGGATGATACCATCAGTAATTTGGCGCCCTTCGACGTAACCTGATTGCTCTTGAGAGATGAGGAGAGGCAGTAAAGGCTTCAACCAATTAGCTATGACTTTTGAGACAATTTTGTGTAAGTGATGTTACAGAGAGCTATGGGACGATACTTTTCAGGCCTGTTGGCGTCCGCAGTTTTGGGGATGAGAGCTAGAAATGTGGCATTCAACCCTGGGTACATCCATCGTAAAGCTCTTGATTCTTCGACTAGTTGCCAAACTTCTATTTGTATCAGATCCCAGAAGTGATGGAAGAAGTCCGATGTGAATCCGTCTAGCCCAGGGGCTTTCCCGTATTTTAAATTCTTGATTGCTAGATCAACCTTGTTAAGCTGGATAGGTTGGAGGAGGAGGTGATTGTGCTCAGGAGTAATAAGCTTGGGTATGTGGGGAAGGATTTTTTCAATCGCTGGAAGCCTGTCCACATTCGGTTCTTGATGAGCTTTTTGAAAGTAGCTGAGAAAATTTGCTTCGATTCCTTCATGAGTTTCCACTCGTTCTCCTTGCTCGTTTTGGATGTGGGAGATTAGGTTGTGCATTCTACGCTGAATAGTAGTGTGATGGAAAAACTTAGTATTCTTCTCTCCTTCCTTTAACCATTTAATGCGAGACTTTTGCCTCCATAGGATTTCCTCCTGCTGGGCTCTGCTCTGTAGTTGATCTTCTATCCTTTGTTCCTGTTGGGTTAGGGCAGTAGTTCGACCTTTCGTCATGATCCGGTTCTGGATGTGTTTCATTTCCTGATTGAGCTTAGCTTGTGCAGTGAAGATGTTGCCAAATATTTTCTGATTCCACTGTTTAATGTCCTTTTTAAGGGATTGAAGTTTCTTTTAGAATCATGCCATTTTTTATTTTTCTAAGGGCTGGTATTTGATCCAGGATTGTTTGACAAAGTCCCTGAACTCAGGGTGAGTCAACCAAAAAGATTCAAATCGAAAGGGGCGTTTATTAGTGTTACCTGGCCTCTGCCATTGACGTTCAATGGGCCAATGATCTGAACCTGATATGGGTAGTATGGAAGAGGTTATATCCCCACCTAGATAAGGAGCATTATCAGAGATGAGGAAGCGATCTAACCTTGAGGCTATTTGATGGATACCTTCCCTTTTTTTGGTCCATGTGAAGATGCCATTGTTTGAAGGTAGATCGATTACCCAGTTTGATCTCACAAAGTCTTTGAGGAGTTTCCCATCCCGGATGCCAATATCTCTTCCACCTTGTCGTTCTTCAGTTCTTGTGATCATGTTGAAGTCCCCACCTGTGATCCAGAGAGGGTATTGCCCGTTGGAGTTGAGAACTGTGAGGTGGTCCAGAACTTCTGCTTTTAGTTGGGGATCTTGCGGGAAGTAGACATTGGTAATGTGTCCATGAGTGTTGGTTCCAAGCAAATGAAAAGTTGCTTGTATGAAATGCTTGTTGGCATGAATGTTACTAAGCTATATGATTCTAGAGTCCCAGAGGATTGCTAGGCCTCCCGAAGCGCCTCGCGCATCTACTGTTGAGATTTGGCCTCCTCGCCAGACTTTTTTAGCTATTTTTGCCAGAAACGTCATACTACACTTGGTTTCTTGCACAAAGAGAATGTTTGGTTTCTCCTGCATGAGCATATTTTTTAAGAGTCTACCTTTCCTGGGGCTGTTGAGCCCTCTTATATTCCAAGAGATTAGCTTCATTGAGACGGGTGGGGGTGGATGTTGTAGAACTTGGTCAGCTTCGGATATCGACCTGATTCTACGAGCACTTCTCCTATCTTAATGGTTTTTTACAAGGTGGTTTTCCGACCTCTCTTTTTGCTATCTTTTATGATAAATTTTCCATCCCATTGGCTTCCTATTTGAACCCCCAGAGAATGTTTCTTGTGTGCTTTTTGCAAAACTTCTTCCAGTTTGTCTAATTGCCTTTGAGGTATCTTATCGAAGTTCCCAGTTTTACAGGCGAGTTCCGAGGTGAGTATGTCTAGATCGCCAACATCCACATTCTCAAAGTCTTCTTCCATTGAATCTACTCCTGAAGGATCCGTTTCTGCTTCGTTGGCTTGTTGCCTGCTTGATGCGGGGATCTCAGTATCCATTGCCCGGAGGCCATCAACTTGAGGATCTGGATGCTTTATCTGGCTTTTATCAGGCGGAGGATTTTGAATCGGAGGATGAGGGCCTTCCGGGAGGTTTCAAACCAGGCTTTTGAGCTTTTGCATTTCCTGGTCCTGATCTTGCTCTTCCAGATTCATTAGGGTTTCAAAGCTGTTGGAGTTGGGCGTTTTAGATTTGTTATCCAGATCAGATTTTGCATTGGCTGAGGGTTTTTTGCTTCCTCTTCTGCGGTTGACTACTTTTGTAAATCCATCTGATTCATTCTTGTCTGCTTGGGTGCTTTCAGCTGTGGTTTTGTTTAGGGGGCAGTCCCTGAATAAGTGCCCAAGTTGGTGGCATTTCCGGCATCTAAATGGGACATGTTCATAGTCAATCATTTGAATCCATTCAGAGTCTTCGTGTTGGAGTCTTACCTTGTCTGGTAGGGGTTGTTTGAGGTCCATGTAGACACAGATACGCGCATAGGATGTAAATATGCAAAACTTGGTATCTTCCGCCGGTTTAATGAACTCTCCGAGCTTGTTTCCAATTTCCTTCAGAGATGATTCTTCCTAATATTCCCATGGAAGTGAGTAGAGCCTAATCCAGATTGGCACACAGCTGAGGTCTTCCTTGTCTGGGTTGAATCTTTCGATCCAAACTCTTAGGTACAAGCCTTCCGCATTAAAGAAGTAAGGGCCTCCATCTACTACTCTGCTGCAGTCTTCCAGACAGTTGAAGACTACGGTGAAAAAGCCTTTGGTTCCAATGTGCAGGGAGATGTGGCCTTTAGGAGCCCATTTTGCTTTGATCCAGCTACTGAGAGCTCTTTCTGTTGGCCAGAACCTGATAAACTTTCTAATGAGAGCATGGTCTCACATGTATTGGATTCGGGCATTTATTCTGTGGCTGGGAAAATCCACGGTGGGCATTGTGGCAGCTACCGGTTTGCAGGTGGCCGATCTGACTGTGGAACCCTCTTCCTTATTTGTGCAGTCATCCATGTCGTTCTTTCTGTCCTTAGAAATACCATTGCGATTTGGAACTGAGTCGTTCTCTTTTCCTTACTATCGAGAATCGTCACGGTTTGGGGGAGGGGCAGAGGCCCCTCCCTTCGCGGGCGTCATGGTGATGGCTAACAATGGCGTAAGTTGTCTGCTATGGAAAGCTAAGCTGCAGAGGTCAGGGAGCAGGTGGCAGAGCTTTGCAGGCCTACCGTGGCAGTCTGGGCAGAGCCTAGCGGGAGGGTCACCGAAACCCTAAACGGTATCCACCATAGCTGAACCAGCCGCCATCCATTTACAACCTTCTTCCAAACCAATTATTCGTTTCATTAATATATTATTATCTTACATTTTAATCAATTTTTTTATTTAATTCAATCATTGTAAGTTCATAATTAGTGTATTAGCTAATTATTTTTTGATGGTACACAATGGATGGAGTTTATAACTTTTTAAATCTATTTAGTATAAAAGAGAATTTTCACAAATATTTTTAATATACAAATGACCGTGACAATATCACAAGTAACAATGACTATGAATTTTCCTTGTAAGAATCATCACCATTTTTTGTATTTTTGGAAATCACAAGTTTTCATGATTGATTTTAATCGAGATATACTTTTCAACAAATAAAAATAATCACAACATCAGAGGTGACTATGCTCATGAATATTTTTTTAACCACAATCATTCAATGTAAAGTTAAAAATATATCAAACAGCCCTAATGATGATGATAAATGAAAACAAAATAAACATAAACTTAAAAAAATAATTTACAAATTGATGTTTTCTCATGATAGAGTTTTAAATGTATGTGATTTTATTTCATGCTATGTATTTTTCTGTTGCACGTTTGGTTGTTTGTTTTTGTATAATATTTTTACACATGTAATATCATAGACAATATTTACTTTTAGAATGAGTAGAATCTGTATATTAACTTATTAATCTTTAATTTGTTCTTTAATTTAATAAAGTCTTATATTTTCAACATCATGAATGAATTTGAAGTTTTGTAAGCACCAATATTCAATGCACAATATTATTTATAAGTGTTTTTAATTAATATGATTTTTATAATTACTTACAGGTTCATGTTTTATGATTATAGAATTTTAAATGCTTGTGTTTTTATTTTATGAAATGTATGTTTTTGTTTGTTTATGCCCTAGTTTGTGTATAATTTTAGAACACAAGAAAGGATTTCATTAGAATATCCCATATGGAATCTCATTTCCCAAATTGCCTATTGACTTGATACATTTATGATGATTTTACACGTAAAATATTATATGCAAGAATTACAATACCAATTAATTGAATGTGTATTAAACTATATATGTTTAATAAAATTTCATTTATTTTTGCAAATGACCATAACATGATGAATGAATATGGATTTTTGTAAGTATGACTAGTCAATTAATCTTTGAGAAGTATTTTTAATCAACATATATTGATAATTAGTTACAAATCCATGTTTTATGATGGTATAATCTAGATGTTTGTGTTTTTATTTTATCTAATGTATCGGTTTGTTTGTTTGTGTTTGTATGTCTATAAATTATTGAACACAAGAAAACATTTATTAGAATAACTTCATACAAATAACTTATATGATCAAATGCAAGAATTACACTTCAAATGTATTGAATGCTTGCATAGCTTATCTATACTCAATATAGTAAAATTTCACTTATTTTTGTAAATGACCATGACATCATGAATGAAATTGTATTTTTTTTGTAACCACCAATATTCAATGTGTGTATTTTAAAATCAAAATTATTTTTAATTAATATATTGTTATAATTAATTACAATTTTATGTTTTATGATAGAATTTCAAATGTTTGTGACTAGAGTTTATTTTGTGTATATGTTTGTGTTTGCACATATATAATGGTTTTTCCCATACATAAAGATTGTATATAACAATTACACTTTAGATTAAATTTATTTGGGTATTAACTTATTTTATGTGAAAATTTATGTGCAAATTGGTATACAATTTAATAGAATCCCATTTATTTCTACAAATGATCATCACATCTATTAATTAATATATATTTCGATAATAAAAATAACTATAACATCACAAATGATTATGATGATAAACATTTTGCAAGCACAACTTACTCAATACATTTAAAAACATATACCACAAAACATTTATCATAATTTGCAAGAAGTTATGTACTTTAGAAATCAATTAGCTAGAAATTGATGTTTTATAAGGATAGTATTTTAAAATTTGTTTTTTGTTTTCTAGTATGGATTTATTTCTTGTGTTCTTTTTTTCCTTTTTGTGTCATGAGTTTACGCATACATAATATCAGAAGAAAAAGAGGAAAAAGTTGAATCTTGTATTTTAACTAACTTATGTTGAATTTAATTTGTTTACAAATATTTTAATCAAAATCTATTTCAAAAATAGAAATCTGGAGTTGAATTTTTATGGTTAGATTTATATTTGTGTTTAATTTAATAAATTGTTTTTCAAAGGAACAAAATTTCTTTTAAAAAATATAAAAATTTATCTTTTAAACATGATAAGGGTGCCTTGGTAGATTTATATTATGACCTTTTTAATTTAATATGCCCCTAACATGTCAAAGTGGGTCAAGTGATGTGGCATATGACAGTGCAAATATTTATTTTTATTAATATAAAAGAAAATTTGGCTTTTTCTGTCATGATTCTTGAAGAACTATTAAAGGCTTTAATGTGATTAGACTTCTAATTCACACAGAATGGGTTGTGCCCAAGAAGAAGAAAGATAAAAAAAAAGTAAAAAAAGGGGTTCTCATTTTTGCTAGAGTTGAATTGTTGGTTTTGCAAACTACCAAGAAAACACATGACACAAAATACAAATGTCATGGGTGGAACTCACTTAAAAGGATTATTGGAGATAAAAGGGGTTAGATAAAATATAAAGCTATATTGGGAAAGAGTGATTGTACTCATACCCCCAAAGTAGCAAGATGTTGCTAAGGGTCAAGGAAATGTAAATTTGAAACGTACTACTATATGTTCTCCTGGGAAGTATTAGTTAGAGCTTTGGGGGAACTACTTAGAAACATAGTTATTTTTTTGAGGAATGCAATAGCTTTCAATTTATTTCAACAAGAAAACTTAGATAATTATATTCTAAAAAGAAATACACTTGAATGTGTTGCAAAGACGCAAAATGAGATTATATAATAAATTAAATAAGTGTGTTTGGATGGATACATATATAAACATGCACAAAGAAATAATACACTTGAATGTGTAAAATATGGATATTATATAAAAAATTAAACAAGCTTGTTTAGATGGATAAATATATAAACAGGCACATTAACCCTTATTCACCTCTAAAAAGATAGTTTGTTGTAAGATACTACAGAAAATAACTATTGCAGGTAAGAAAAATATATTTATACATAGTTTAACTTGTGGAAAAATAAATGTATACCTATTTTATCTTGTTATAGGTCAAAGGATTGCAATCATATCAATTGGCCATGGAACAAGCAACCTTGGGTAAAGTAATAATAGGGGCTAAAGGACAACCTTATCAAACTCCCGTGACAAGGGTTCAACACTCCTCTTTCCTAATTTGCATATTCTCTTCTTCAAAGAAAATGATAGTAATAGTAAATTATATACAATCATTATGCAGAAGAAAAATATATAGAGTTGACATGAATATCTAATGTGTACTCATAGAATATAAATAGAACAAATATTATAGTATTGTAAACTTTTGATGGAATCACTTCATTTCACACAATAACAAGTAAATAGATTGTATAAATGGTTGTTATGAATAAAATGACATATTTATATTGGTGGGGCTATAAGATGGCCAAACTTATTTTCTCTTAATTAAATATTCTCATTAACAAAGAGAGGGTAAATCCCTTGAATTTAAATCGATATACATGCATTGTTTTGAGTGTCAGGCCTTTTTGGAAAAGCCCTAGATGGATATGGGTTTTATTTAAACTTTAAAAACATTAAATTTCCTTGTGGCCATCATCAAGAGAAAATTGGAAATGAAAGTGAAAACCTGTAGAAAAGAAGCATTGGATAAGTAGGACAAAGCGTATATGAAAAAACTTGCATGAATTTTGACCCCAAAGCAATGTCACAAGATAACCCAAGTTGATCATAGACTAACCTACACACAGAATAAAGGAAATCCTTAGTTTTGATGGGAATCACTCTAAATTAATTAAGCAAAGAATGTTATAGAGGGCTTTGAGATAAGTAGAGTCTAACCTTAGTAAAATAGATGGCTTCCTTCAATTCGACACTTTGTTGTAAAGGGAATAACATTAGTATTGTACATATATTATTGTACAAAGAAAAAATATATCGAGATGAGAATTGAGTTATAGTTTAATAATAGAGTGAAAATTTTGGAAAGATTGTATAATATTGGAAGCAACTCCATGTATGAAGGGTAGTTCATTTTGAAACCATTAAGAAAAATAGAAATTATGCTGAAATGCTTTAAGGGAACCATAACCAATGTATGATACATTACAACCACAAACTTAGAAGTCAAAACTTACAATAATATACCTGATATGCAAGAATTTCTATACTATAACAAAAATAAGTGAATGTAGAGGAACCAAAGACCTTGTGATGGCTTACTGAAGGATTTTATCCATACCACATTTTACAAGGAGTCTTTTTCGAAGATCGTGAGATCCACAAAAGTTTTTCACATACAAAGCACATAAAATCACATCATCCCCAAAAATAAATGTTATTTTTTTCAAAAACCTCATTGAGAAAACTATATTCAATATAGTAATTGCATTCTTTCAACTGCGTAGATTTGTTGGGAATTGTATGGAACTATTCCCTCATATTGAATCCCATGCTTGTAGAGATATTTTTCATATTCATTAGAGTACATTATCTTCCATTAACAGTATTAAGAGAGAAAATATGTGATTATACTCCCTATCCAATCCATACATGAAAATCCTTAAAATTTTTGAAAGCTTGAGATTTACTTTCCAATAAGTACACCCAAGACAATCCAGTGTAATCAACAACACAATTCTTCGTACATTTATTTTAATTATCATAAGGAGAAGGCATATGACCACACAAATTAAAATATATATGTCCAACTTTTCTACATGAATAAAGGGGCCTTTCTAGCGAATGTGAACAAGGAACAATAGATTTCTTAGATTACTAGCGAATGTGAACAACGAGAAATTTATCCCAACAATAATATGAGATAAATAAGAATTTAGAAATGATTATGCATAGCTATAGACCCATACAAATAAGGAAGTGGAAAATCCCACATATATTTAGTAGGGTAATCAATTAACATATTTAATGCTTAAAGTAGTTAGGTATAACAAAGGAAACGTGTTGAGTTTGCATTCCTTGAGAATTAAGTCACCCTTGAAGAGGAAGGGGCATGACTAAGTAGAACGAAAAATGAGATAATATTGATGGATAGTCTATGAGCTCTTGGTAGAATGAGCAATGTTCCAATGTAAATAAGCCTGATAGCTTTCCATGTAATAGAGAATTTTTTTGGGTTGAATATTTAGAGTGGGTTAATATTCCATGGTTTTTCAAAATAAAAAGTAAAAAATAGCTGTCAATTTTGACATATTTTTTTAATTTATTTGCTCAAATTTTATACTTTAAAATTATTTTTATTAAAAATCATTAGAAATCTCAATATTTTTATGAAAATATCATTAAACATTTTACATTATACATATTAGCGAGTACTAATTTTAGACAAGGTTCATAAGATTTAAAATAAATTTACATCCTTGAAATTCTTTGCTACTAGAGAGAACCCGTCGAGAAGAAACAAAAAAACATGGCGCAGTTGTGGAAAATATATAAAATAATTAAGTGAGTAAAAGAGACGAATAACACAGGACATTTTTGAATAAAACTAACATATGGGGAATAACTAACAAGGAATAAAGTTGTGGGTCATTTAATGTTTGCATGTTGTGAGCCTTTGTTACATAGTACTGATGAAAATCGTCAATACGAAGGCTGTGTGCATCTCCTCATATTTTTTCTTTGAAATTATGAAAGAAAATTTAAGATGCCTAAATGTAATTTTATTACAATTTAGTGAAGGAAAGAATGGATGCTTCTTTGATTTTGTTAATTTTTTTATGCATGTCGAAGTTTATTTCACCTTCATGGCTTCTATTAATCACAACCAAAAGTGAAGGAATTTTCCATTGTACATAGATAATAAAAATATGAACATTTTTAGTAGAAGAGTTGGAATAGGAGGTGATGTAGGTGTTACATCTCCTAAACAATGTGTGTTGTTGAACCATTATCTTCTTCTTAATGAAAAGTATTACTTTCCTATTGTATATCTAGTTTATTAGATTCCATATTTTAATTTTCTAAAATATATTATTAAAATTATCAATAACCAAAAAAAATATGTTTTTATATTTTAATATAATTCTCCTCAAAATCATGTGGAAAGTGCCTTGCATATCTCGCACTCATTCGAAGGGGATTTTCATGGACAATGACGTTAGAGAAACATTAATATGTGTATAAATGGTTTCAATATATTTTGGTTTGTATCCTTTAAATTCCCTTCCTAAGGAAATAAATGGGAATGCATTCGAGATTTGCATAGTTTTAATAAAAAAAGATCTCATAGACTGTACATTGTACACTGGAAGTCAGTGAAAGCCATTCCATTGAATCAACAACGCCTTAGATTTCAATACAAAGCACCAAAACAAGAACAAATATTAAAAAATCATATATATATATATATAAGTGATTAGAAAAAATGGGAATACATAATTTACAAATCTAAAATACATGTAAATAAATTTGTGGAAACATATTTATGATTCCTTCATTTTGTTATGTTGATAATGTGTATACCTTATAATAGGATTTCTATAATTTTAATTTAATTACCAATAGTCAACAGGTTGATGCTAGAGATTCAATAACAAATAATTAATATTTTTAATATCAGACATTAATATAAGGTTGATATTTATTTAAAATGTTGTTATGATCTCTATTCACTCTCAATTTAATTAAAAACAATTGTTTCAAAAATAATTTAAAATTATTATATAGAATATATGACTTGAAATGATTTTTGCGTTTTATATAACTATTTGACCATATTAATTAAATGGATTGAAAATTCATCTATCCATCAAACTTATTAGAAGCAAAACACTACCTATTATATTATTGCCGTAACCAGACTAAAAAAATCATAAAAGTGACTAAACTATTCTTTATTATTTTATGGAGTATATAAATATATAAAAATATATAATATATACAAATATGTTTTTCCATGCACATTCACCCCACTATTATTACACAAACATTTCTTCTTACATTACCATGATTTAGAAATACCAAATTCCCAATATGATGTGTTGATATGCCATTTTCTTGAATTAATTAATTTGAGATAATTTAATTAATAGGGTATATCATTGATATGTCAAAGTTACCAATATATTCCAACATATTCCATGGGGTTTAAATATCTACGATGAACCTAATAATAAAATTATAACTATGGAAGGTATATTCTTACTATAGCATAAGTATAGGCATACCTATTTTGGAAATTATTTCCAACTTAAGTTAAAAGAAAATATTAACATTGAATTAAGACAAACTAGGGAAGTCATATAAATTAAATTGATTGAAATACAAAGAAAATTCAATCCAAGGTAACCATCAAAATGGGCACCCAATTATTCCTATCACATTTCATAGATTGCAGAAACAATATAAATTAAATAAATTATAACTTTATTACAATTTATATTCGTGTTATTATAAAAAAAAAAAAATTAATTGCATGCATATTTCAACAACAACAAAAAATCTTAGTGGAAAATTTTAGCGGTGAAATATGTCAATACTACTATGAATGTTCCAACATATTCCATGGGGTTTAAATATCTTCCATCAACCTAATAATTACCTTATAACTATGGTGATTAGCATACTTCTACGCATATATAACGTGTGGTCGACCGACTTATGTACTAATTCTTGGGCTGCAAAAGGTGGATCATGAATTCTTATTGGAATGTTTATATTATGTTGTTCTATTTAAATGTTATAACATTCCTACCAAATATCCATTTCTTGTTGTTCTCTTTATAGTTGAATATTGTTACTATCCAACATAATATGTCATCAAACCTAGAATGCTTGGATGAAACTTCATTAATATCAGTCTGTCTGGATAGGGTTTTATGTTGACCATCATTTTCTTCTATAATTGTTATCATAGTAACATGGGGTGAATCACAATTCAAGTCGATATTTAATTTTTTTTTTCATGTTGGGATCAGTTGACTATCCCTGGTCGTATGCCTATGATGAGCTTATTTCTATGTTGAGTTATTCTAGAGTCGGTTTTTTATGTTCTTATGTTTGTTGAACTACAATCATTTTCTATATTAATGTTTCAACGAATACATATTTTCCATGTCCAAGAAACTACAAGACATCAGGCCTAATAGATTATTCTAGAAATTGTTCAAATTTTGTAGGCTTCTTTTCTTTTCTACCCTTTATAGGGTATTCTAAAAAAAAAAATCATGAAATTGAGTGTAGATTCTATTGTTGTTGTGGATCTTGTAGTTGAACACCTAGAAAAATCTCATTCCCATTTATTGTATATGTTTACATCTGTTTTGTTTTCCAACTCTGTGAGTCTTTTCTTTAATATTCTTATGATATTATGTCACAGGTACTAAGTATATCCCCTTGTTCTTCTCGATCTTGTGGTGGAATTGGGAATATTGTGTTAGATTATTAACTGATCATATGTGTGTGTGTATATATATATATAGTTAGTTGTAGGCTGATACAAAATCTCTTGTTGGTCTACATCTAAAGAGTTAACATACCAAACATCAATTATTTGTAGGGACAATTAAATGTGGGATGAGGGAGGAAACATTTCTTGTATGTGTTGAGGTACTCTCCATCTATTATAATATTTTTAAAGATTTCCAAAGGACTAACTAGTGAAGTTTGTTTCATGTCTAGCCAAATTAGTAAAGAGGGGAACGAAATGGACTTGTTAGAATTTTCACATTCATAATGATTCATTTTCGGTCATGATTATTTGACCAATTTATTGTAGAGTAGTTAGTTTAATGTTATAGACTCTCCCTATTTCTACAAAATGACTCTCTCTTTCATTAGCAAAAATTTAGAAATAAGAAATAAGAAATGAGATATTAAAAACTAAATTTAATAATACATATATTTAACACAATAATATAAACATGAATAAATGGAAACCGAATAAAGAATATTTATTATTTGTATTGCATTGAATAGTGCAAATAGGAAAAAACCGTATAGAAATTCACAAATTTGAAATTTAGAAGTTTTATAATTTTGAAATACATATAACTAAATATAGAAAAAAACATATCTATATTTGATTAATACTAATTAATGGAAGGAATAATAGTTGAAATGAACTTCAAACACCAACATTAAGACTTTAAATGATCTACAAAATATTCACCATCATTGTAACATCTAATAGGTGAAGTGCGAGTACTCGTGAGAATCATTACCATATGTCAACTTCACTAAAAGTTTTTTGTGTCAATATGATAATCAAAACACTACCATGTGTTGGCCACGAAGGGTGACTTTTTGATCAATTCGATAATCAAAAATCATTTCCAAAATGCGAACATTTATTATTTCCTTCTTTATGGATTGAATTTTGGAGATACACTTCGTTCAACTTTGGTCACTATGTTATGGACTTAGAAGTACATAAAGATAATACGTTTTAATGCTTAATAGTTAATGTGGTAGACCATAAAATTGATGTGTTTTGTAAAATGTTCAAAGAATTACAATGGTCAGTGATCATAAATGTACTAGGGCATAGTTTCTAGAATTCACTTGGTTTGGGGTTTTTTTTTTTTTTTTTTAAAAATTCATGTGGCACTATGATTTGATTATTTTAGAGTTACGTCCCTTAAGATTAATGCAAGTAATCATGTCATTGTTTTTTATAGTAATATTGGTTAGAGGTTGCATTATGGCAGGGTTTGTAATTATCTAAGAGTATAAGTGGGTCATATTAGTGTTTTGACATTCATAATGGTTTTTGGTCAAGTGGGAAATATTGTATCAGATATTTTAGTGGTCGGAGTGGTCAAATGTTACATTAAATAAGGGGAACAATTTTGTGGGGTTTAACATATAGTGCAATATATAGAAATATCTAATAAATAGTTCATTATAATTAGTGAATTTATAGATACATATATTAATATATATTTTTATAGATCAAAATATTACTCGTAAAACCAATGTGTGTTTCCTTATGATTTCCCTCATTGTTTTGCAATACTCTTAGAAATATTGAAAAAAATAGGTTAGCTCAAAGTTTGAAAAAGATATTATATCTATATATTTATCATTCAAATTTTCCAACCTAAAATTATTTAGAACAAACTATAAATTAATTATTTTTTAATTACTAATGAGGAGGATTATTAATGCACATGACTTGAACGAAGATGATTATTAATCTATATGATTTTATTTATTAGTTAAAAAAATTATTTTATTAATGAGCAATGTTATTAAGCAAAAAAATATGTATAATTACTTTCACCACTTTTCAGTTATTGTATGAATTCAAACAAGTTCGGGCAGTGTGAGTCAGCTAGATAAAGATTGACATTTCAGATTTAAGCATTAAGTTTGTGCATATTATGTGCAGTTTGAAGAAAGTTATTTACACATTGTATTTATAAATTTCACCATTACTTTTTTGACTTTGAAATTTGGTCTTCTTACTGCAAAAACAATTAAATAGTATGCCTTTCTAATTTTGAAACGACCCATTTTTTACTTTTAAAAAAAATAAATATTAGTTTAAAATTTAATTTTTAATTTTTTAATTTAATATCAATTGTTTCGTTTTTTGACTTTGAAATTGCCCATCTTTTACATCAAAAGCAATTGAGAATTTTTTTAGATTTAACTTTGTGTCTTTTACTTTGCGTTTCTTTAAAATTTAAACGTTAATTATTTTGTTCTGTATTTTTTTAATTTATCAATTTGCCTTTTTTTGTGGAGTTGAATGTAATTAATATTTTGTTTTTAAATTTAGATGAATTTCGCTTTTTCGGGCGGTCAGTGAATTTAATATTCTACTTTCTAAATAACTTTTTCCATTTATGAACTGTCTTTTGAATTCGACCCGTTTCCTTCATAGCAGTTTCCTCATTGTTCTGGTCGGATTTCACGTCAATCTGTGATGATTTTAGTGAGACTGAATATATGATATGATGGTCGTGTTTTATTGGTGGAGGAGGAGGTCGAGGTGGTGGTGATGGTGGAGTAGGAGGAGGAGGAGGTGCAGTCATAGGCAGAGGTGGAGCAGGAGGAGGAGGTGTAGGCGTAGGCAGAGGTGGAGGAGGAGGTGGAGGTGGAGGTGGAGGTGGAGGAGGCGGAGGCGGA
>APFE031739512.1:0-44824 GCA_000404065.3 Pinus taeda
ATAATAGTTTTAAAAAGGGCATTTAAAGTGGTTTCTTGACTATGTGTTTGTGTTGCTATTTGAACTAGATTTTTGTTTATAAGTTGCAGAATCTTGTCACTTTCCACAGCCAGCCCAAGTTTCCGCAGCTGTTTTGTCAAAGTCTATATTGCAAGTGTCTTCAAGTGAATTGAGCCACATGGGCAAGTTGCAACCGACGTGGACATGGACCGAGTCATATTGGCTTAGTCGAATTGAACAGAAAAGGCCATAGTCAAGGGTGGGCAAAATGGTGGTCAACTCAAGAGTCCTACGGTGGTAAAACTATGTTTTTCACCACGTGAAGCTGTGCGTGGTTGTTCCTAGATCTCGGGGGGACAAGTTAACACCTATGGACTGCTCCATGAACCGGATCCAACAACCACCTTCCAACGATTAAATCCTCACGGGAGCCATAGTGCTAAATCTTGGGACGTGGTCGTTTACATGTCTTGTATCAGCACCGAATGTAGGAAAACAGTTATATTATCCTCTATTATAAATAATGCGTTCTCATACGCATGTTAGTTAGCTTTTTGCTGATGTAATTTTGACTGTAAGGAACCCACTGTGTCGTACTTTATCACTGTATTGTGACTGATTTTTAATACATGAGAAATCTCTGTTTTTGAGCTCAATTGGTGGTTGATCGTTGACTGTCCGAGGATTGTGCAGAGGGCCCCTGCACAGGTCGAGGTCTTGTTTATTATTGTACAGTTTCATGTTTCATTTCTTTATGTTCTTATGCCATAACCATTCACTATTATATGTATCACAGTTCTTATGGTGTTAACACTTGATAGTTGTCCATAGTTTTTCACATTTTTAATTGATCAGTGCTTTTGTTTCAGATCACAATAGGCAGCCAGGGTAGCACATAGTTTTCTAATGACTAATGAAATGGGATCATTTTTTTCCTTCTGCTGATTGTCATTTCCTTTAGTTTTTTGTTCCAACATTGTGTTATTTACTTCAGTTTTGCTCATTTACTTTTCTGCAAGTTAGTTATTAATTACTCATGACATTCTCAGTTACCTCCTAAAGCCAGAGCGAGTCAAATGGCGAGGGATTGAAGTATGAAGTGTGTAGTTTGATATTAGTTTATTTTTCTGCAAGTTAGTATTGAATTGCTCATGACATTCTCAGTTACCTCCTAAAGCCAGAGCGAGTCGAATGGTGAGGGATTGAAGTATGAAGTGTGTAGTTTGATATTAGTTTATTTTTCTGCAAGTTAGTTATTGAATTTCTCATGACATTCTCAGTTACCTCCTAAAGCCAGAGCGAGTCAAATGGCGAGGTATTGAAGTATGAAGTGTGTAGTTTGATATTAGTTTTATTTTCTGCAAATTAGATATCAGATTGCTCAAGTTGTTTATGATTACCTCCTAAAGCTAGAGCGAGTCGAATGGTGAGGGGTCAGAATATGAGTTGATGTAATGTGATTTTAGTTTACTTTGCTTGCAATTCTTAGATTTCTTTAAGTTCAGTTTTTCTTATATTTTCATGGCAGCAAGGATAATGGGTTTCATGGTCACTAGTTCACCATTGTTTAATTAGAATAGTGGCACATTTTCACTCTCTTTTCAAGAATTAGTTTCATCATTGCATGTTTTTAGAAAGTTTGAAGTTTTGAAAATCATTTTTAAAAGACATCATTTCCTTGAACATTTACATCATACTTGTCTTTTAGAATTTCCATCTCACATTAGGGAATTAACATAAATAAACCCAAAACAAAACAAAAACTCAAAAACGACAAAAAATTAAGAAATAGGCTATCTTGCACATATAGTGCGCTGCACTTCAACAGTTTACGACTCCCGGATTGACAATTAATACAGCAATTTAGGACACTCTGAATTGACCAAACAATAGGCTTACTGGTTGCCATAATTTTGCTTTCCATTTTTCTTGCTAACCTGAATGCCTTCTCCAATGAATTAGGTTCCCAAAGGTGAACCTCATGTTGGATATTATCCTTTAAAGTCCCTATGAACCCATCAATCCTATGCTCCTCTGGAATATCTTTTACCCTTATGTTAAACTTTTGGAAGTCCTCAATGTTCTCCATCATTGAACCCTTTTGTTTGATATTTATTAATTGGCTAAAAAAGGTTTTTCCTTTTGTATCCTCATAATGTGCTATTATTTCTTCTGTAAAAATTTCCCAAGTGACAATTTGTTTACGAGAGAAAAGCCATTGATACCATACAAACTGATTTGTTTCCAAATATAAAGTTTTAATATGTACCTTTTGTGTGTTTTGCACATTATGGAGATCAAAAAATTGCTACATCTGTAGTATCCATGTTTTGGGATCCTTGCCATCAAACTTCCTCATATCGATATTTGGAACATGGTGGGTCTTCAATCCCACATTAGAGTCTATGAAATCATGATTAACATTTCTTTTGTTCTCATCATGAGTTTCTTTTAATATCTTTTCACCATTAGTAACCATTTCTTGTAGCAACTTAGCTCTGATACCAAATGTTATGAAACCAGCTCACAAAAAGATAGAAAAGATAGATAAATGCCTTAGAATTCAGCCTCTTTGAGGGGGAAACCTCCTTTAAATTACACAAATGAAAAATTCTTGGATGATTGAAATGACTAAACCTCCTTTCTATATATAGGAGTCTAAGGGGTCACAATATAATCAAGTCGACATAACAGTAATAACACAAGCACACAACAATAACAATAGTGGGTTTCTATGGGGCACACTAATAACAATATGGGGACAATAGAGGCACAATAATAACAATAAGGGCTACAATCTTGTTAGGTCCCTATAATACTAGTGATTCCCCTATTACTATTGTCATTGGGTAGCGGAGGTCCCGCATAACGGTTTTGGGACAGAAAGCCTAGAAATTAGGATTAAACTATTGTAAAAAAACCAAAGTATGGAGAGTGCGAAATGTAAGAGCTTGGGTCAAAAGGGTAGTCCGCCCAAAAATAATCGAAAGAAATGTAGGTTGAGTTGGCCTACCTATGGATCGCGGTCCATGGAAAGGTATAAATAGAGTGAGGCTCTATGTGTAGAGTAGCTAAGTTTTGGGTATGATTTTGGAGATCTGAGATGTAATGGGTGCATTCTAAGAGTGTCTGTAAGTTCGAGTTGAGAGTTTGGGTAGAGGATAGAGGCTCTGCAGCTGTGTGCGCACAGGCCTAGAAGAGTCCACAGCTGTGTGCGCGGACCCATGTAGCTGAGTGCGCAGGGAAGATTTGGATGTAAGGTTGATAAGTGGAAATAAAGATAAGTTCTTATGAATTCTGTGTTAATTTGAACTATCGTAACTCTGTTATTTTATGGTTAATGAATTTGTTTTGATCTGTGCGCTTATGATTATTGAGTACTTATGGATTGGGTTTAATCTTAATATGCAAACTAAATGAAAGAAGTAAATGTTTGCTTAAAGACCTCTCTAAATATATATGGGTTATAATAATTACTCGAATAAACTAGATCTGTAATCAATGTGGTAAGGGAAAGTTAAGATTATCTGGATCTGCGCGGATCTAGCGCAGCGCAAAGCTACAGGACGACGCGTGAACCTTTCAGACCACATCCAGACATCCCAAGGGTGCAAAAATCTGGTTCCAACACCCTCCCCTGCTACCTCGGGTGACACCTCAGTCCGCGCTTCGCGGGCTGTTGCCGAAAGGGCTGGTAGCTGTGGGATTTTCTTGGCTAAATACTTCTTCTGAACTTGGGTCAGGCCCATATAAGCCAACAAATGGTTCCATTGTCGGGACAGGGATCTGCCTAAAGGGTGTTTGGTGTGGAATGCAGAAAGAAAAAAACGTTGAAGGATCGAAGGAATCAAGGAGGGTAATAAATTAAGGGTAACTATGGCAAGCATGATTTAGTTGCTGGTATTCAAGGGAGCAGGAGGCGAAGACTCGGAAAAATTCTGGTTTGTGATTAAATCTGTATGGGACACTCATTGTATCACAGATGATAACATCAAGAAGGCTACCTTAGTTAGTGCGTTTCAGGACCGAGCACTAACATGGTACATGAAGTATTCAAGCAGTAACCCAACAGTGGGGGTAGCGGAAATCTAGACCGAATTAAAAAAGGAATTCAGCCAGATGAAGTTAGGAAAACAGTGGGTCGTAGGATACAAAGAAATTATAATGATGCCGGGTGAAATTCCATGGGATTTGGATCAAAGGTTGAAAAGCGCTATCCACGAGGCCAACATGAAACTGATAGATAAACAACACTGTGCTTGGTTTGTCACATCATTAACACCATATCTAAAGTCAGCTTTGTTACAACAAAAGATCTCAACCCAAGCTGAAGCACTGGAGGCAGCAATGCGGCTGCACGAAACCCCAATACCAGACCCATGGTTGGGAGTTCAGCAAATTCAAGCGTAGGTCCAAAATTTATGCCTGGAAATGTAGAAGTTAAAACAAGAACAAACCCTGTGCTCAGAGGTCTGGGAGGAAGTATGGTGTGTAAGGTGTAAGAGCCAGAGACACGATAGAGATCACTATCCAGTCTCGGTGAATTTTGTGGTAACAGGGGGACCAACACCATTGCGACCAGAGGCACATGCGGGGCCGAGCACAACCACCCCGCTTTGGTGTGCAATCTATCAGGTAGGAGGCAAGCACAACACTGATAATTGTCATCTATCACCAAAATACAACCAGACTCCCCAACAGCTCTTTTGCAACTTTTGTAGAGCAGTGGGCCACAAAGAAAGGGATTGTCATAGCTATCAAATGCTGATGGATTAATCATTTGCCTATAGAATACAAACATAGGTGCGAAGTCAGGATCCAGCCGCGATGATTACGCACGGTGGGTTCCAAGGGCGTGGTCGAGGATGGGGTGGAATGGGACCTGGAAGGGGTCGCGGACAATTAATCTATTACAACTGTGGAGGACCAGGACATTACGTGCGAGATTGTACCAACCCAACCCGAATTTCATTTAGCTATTTTGAGCAATTCGATCATGAGCTGCTAGACTGTCCTTTGTTGATAGCACAGATCCAGGAAAAGAGGGCAACGCAACCAACAATGACCCAGAATGTGCAGATGATGAGGTCCGAACCCCGCGAGGAAGATCCCAAGGTCAACATGATGCTGAGGAGTGGCACGACCACAGGAGGAGATGGACAGAACCCAGGAGGCGATAAGGGGATGTATCGTGAAGCTTAGGGGAGCTTCACAGAGGTTTCTACCCCAGGTAATAGGGATTAGCCCGAGACAGACAAGGATCCCTCGATGATAACTACCTTTTTAGAGACATGTATGAAGTTCCTTCGTGACAACAGGGTGGTTAAAGGCTTACAGGAGTTGGTAAATAGGTGCACAGGGTGGAATGAGCCTCACATCATTCGAAAGTTGGGAAGACATACATTGCGGACTGGAAGGGAAATGCAGTTAACAGCATAGATCGATGATTGTGAGATGGAGCAGGTCATTTTGGATTTGGGCTCAGATGCCAACGTATTGCCAAAACAGACATGGGAGCGCATGGGTAAGCCTACACTACAATGGTCTCTTATCCAATTACGGACGGAAAATCAATAGAAAGTGCTACCCATGGGAAGGCTACAAGGAGTGACGATAGACCTTGATGGCACCAGTACCTGCACGAATTTTGAAGTTATTGAGTTCATGGATGAAAATATTCCCTATCCTACACTGTTAGGAATAGATTGGGCCACCAACATGAACGGAGTTATCAATCTAAAGAAGAGGACAATGATATTTGAAACAAAGGCGCTTTGCATCGTTATTCTGCTAGATCCAACTGAACGATTGCGCTACCTCGAACCGGTGCACAACGATGACGAACAGGATTGTAGTTACAAGAATGACTGCCCAGGGGCAAGGATGGGTCAATATAGTGGAGGATAGCAGAAAATCACAAGGGGATGGAGAATCTGGCACTGGTGATTCAAATGAGGAAGATGAGCGATGGCGCAATTGGTTGAACGAAGTAACCACGCTACACTGCAACATGGTGACGAAATCGTTGTACTGTGTAAAGGCCCAGGATCGTGAATTGCCAAAGTATGATGGGTTGACAATGGTAGATGAATTTTTGACCAAATTTGAAATCGTAGTATTGGAGCACCAACAATTTGACGCGATGAAATGGGCACTGTGTGCGATGCCTGCACGATGGTGGGGCACACATGAAGGAACATTCGAAGATGGGCGCGCTTGTAGGCATATGATGAAGATCAGATTTGGGAAGCCAGAAGTACGCATAATAGAGAAATACGATGGATGTGGTGACTCGCAGCTGCACCTTACCAGATGGACCAAAGCCTACGAAGAGGAACCTCAACCAGAATGGGTGCACTTATTTTATCACACCCTGGATGTCATTCCCAGAAATTGGTATACTGAAGCAGAGCTCTGACACGACACAAGTGAGTGGGATATCTTGCGCAAAGGGTTCTTAGCGACATTTCTCTTTGAAGATCAATGGATGGATCCTGTAGATGAAGCGCTCCAGCTAGTAAAGGCTGCCATTTTCAAGACACCAATAGAACCAGCTGAACCTGTGCAGCCTAACTGGTCACGGTAGCTGAGCCAGGCCCTCGCATGCTATAATGTTGAGGTAGAAGATGATGAGGATGATCCGCAAAATGTCAATATTCCGAAATCAGAGGGAAGCTGCGAGGTGCACGGACCCGAAATCAAAGATCATGATATGATGGTGCTGTTAAAAAAAAACAAGTCAATATAGGAACCGAAGCAAAACCAAAGTATGCAACGCTTGGGAACTATTGGGACGGTGCTACAGTAGAAAAGGTCGTCGAATTGCTCTGCGAATATCGAGACTTGTTTCCAACAAAGATCACGGAACTAAAAGGGATCCTAGGGGACTTGGGAGTGATGAATATAACATTGAAGCTAGACACGAAACCAGTTAAGCAACGACCCTACCAATTGAATCCAAAATATAATGCAAAGGTTCGCAAATAACTGGACAAGATGCTGGCAGCAAGAATCATTGAGCCTGTCGAGGAGTCCGATTGGGTAAGTCCACTGGTTGTGCAGGAAAAGAAACAGAAGGGTGAGATTCGGATCTACATGGATCTCAGGAAGCTCAATGATGCCTGCGTGAATGACCCATTTCCAACACCGTTTACAGATGAGTTACTGGAAAATGTGGGGGAGCAAGAAGCCTACTCATTCATGGATGGGTTCTCAGGATACCACTAGATCAAGATCGTGCCGAAAGATAGGAGTAAAATGATGTTCGCCACCAAATGGGGTTGCTTTTAGTACACGGTGATGCCCTTTGCTCTAAAGAACACACCAGTGATATTTTCACGAATAGTGGTCGCAACATTCAAAGAATTTATACACAAGTTTTAGAGGTCTATCTGGATGACTGGACTGTATTTGGACTCATCAAGAAGCATGTAGCGAGCTTACGATTAATGTTGGATACTTGTCGACGACACTAGATTGTGCTGAATCTCAAGAAGTGTACTTTCCTTGTCCCGTTCGGGAACCTGCTGGGCCACGTGGTCTGTAAGCAAGGCCTGATGGTGGACTCAGTGAAGATCATTGTCATACTCAATCTACAAGTGCCGTGTAGTGTCAAGAAATTATGCACAACACTAGGGCACACAGGCTACTATCGAAAGTTCATCAAAAGCTATGCTCAGATCATGGCTCTGATGGAACAATTGTTGAAGAAGGACCCTACTTATTGCTGGAACGAGGAATGTAACAAAAGTCTGGAGACACTTAAGGAAAAGATGGCATCGGCCCCTATATTGGTCTTTCCAAAATGGGACGTCAAATTTCATGTGCATGTTGACGCGTCATGTATTGCCTTAGGGGCAGTACTTCCACAACCAGGAGCGAAGGGAATTGACCACTTGATTGTCTTCGCAATTTGTTGTTTGTCAAAAGCTGAGAAGAACTATTCCACTACTGAGCGCAAGGGATTAGCGATGGTAGATGCACTTCAAAAATTACGCCATTATCTACTAGGAGGTCACTTTAAGATGTATGCCAATCACTTGGCGTTAAAATACCTTGTGAATAAGCCTGTGTTGGGGGGGTGTATCTGTTTATGGTTGTTGTTATTCCAGGAGTATGACTTCAAGGTCGTCGTCAAGCTGGGACATCTAAATGCAGGCCTAGATCACCTGTCCTGAATTGAGACTGGCGAAGAACCCACAAATCTAGAATACGGACTTCCGGATGCTCAGCTATATGCGGTGCGTGTAGCGGATGGTCATTTTGAAGATATAATCCATTTCTTAACTATAGGGACCGCGCCGCATGGATATTTTGTTCAGCAAAAGAAGGAATTGGTGATACGCACAATAGACTTCATCGTGATTGCGAGACACCTTTAGAAAATGGGCAACAATGAGATTCTGTGTCGGTATGTCCCAGAGTTTGAGTGAGGACAAATCCTAGCCGAAGCCCACGAGAGGGTTTCTGGCGAACACTATGCAGGTTGCGCCACAGCCCAGAAGATACTTCACATAGGATTATGGTGTAGGTTTTAACCCCATACGGAAATTACCTGCATACGAATTCTAAAACACATAAAATAAACAATGCGAGATCATAACACATAAAACACATATACACAAAGATTTTCCCCTGGATCCCAAAACTGGGACTATCAGCTTGATTTTTCATTATGTTCCTTTCAATGTTACATTACATAATTATACATGCCGAAGCAGCCAATACCATGGACCGAAAACCATCGCGTCCAATACCATGGACCGAAAACCATCGCGTCCAATACCATGGACCGAAAAACCATCACGTCCAAAAAACATGTGCGAAAATCATGCACAAAACCATAGGTGGGTCCATCCAACCTAACATAGGGTCCAAAACCAAAAATTTCCAGGGCACTGCCCCGGACCTAATAAAGTGGGGTTACGGGTGCCCTTCAAACCCCCTTGTTAAATACGTGGAAAGAATATAACACAACCCAACGTTCTCCCACTTGTTGTTTTCTTTCCATTGGGGACCACAAGAGAGCTTAGTCATTTTTCCAGCCCTAAAATGCCCATTGTCTCTCTACACCAAGAGAACTTCTTAGAGCTCACAGATTTTGTCAATGCATCTGCAATATTCTTCAAAGTGTCAACCTTTACCAGCAACACCTTTTTGTCTTCTATCATATCCTTCACAAAGTGATACTGAACATCAATGTGCTTTGTATTTGAATGCTATGCAGGTTTCTTTGCCAAGAAAATTGCACTTTGGCTGTCACAATCTATCCTTATAGCTCCCTATGCTAACCCCATACTTGAACACAATCTCTGCAACCAAACTGCTTCCTTGCTTGCATGAGTGGTTGCCATGTATTCTGCCTCTGTAGTTGATAGTGCCACTACAGATTGTTTCTTACTCATCCAACTGACTACACCTCCAAATAGGTTAAACACATACCCACTTGTAGATCTTCTCTGATCCAGATCTCCAGCCCTGTCTGATTCAACAAAGCCACGAATATCCGACATTCTGTACAATCCTGATCTTCCTTGGTAGCACAAACCATAATCACTAGTGCCACACAAATACCTGAAAACCCACTTCACTGCTGTCCAGTTCTCCTTTCCTGGTTTCAACATAAACCTGCTCAATACTCCCACTGCATGTGCAATGTCTGGTCTAGTATAGACCATTGCATACATCAGGCTACCGACTACACTTGCATATGGAAAACGGGACATGTCCTCTTCCTCTTCTTGCATCTTGGGACATTGTTCAGCAGATAACCACACACCTACAGGAATAGGAACCTTCACCGATTTACTATCCTGCATATTAAACCTCCGCAGTATTGTCTCGACATACTTCCTCTGGTTTAACTAGAGCTTCCTCTTTGCCCGATCTCTTTTAACTTCCATGCCCAAAATATAGTTTGCAGCACCAAGATCTTTCATGTTGAATTTGGAGGACAATTGGGTCTTCAAATCCTGGATAATTTCTTTGTCATTTCCAACCAACAACATATCATCCACATACAAGACCAATAAATAACACGGTCACCAATTAATTTAAAATACACACAGTGATCTACTTTGCTTTTGGTGAAGCCAAGTCCCTGTATAAACGTATCAAATTTCTTATACACATCCTTGGTGATTGTTTTAACCCATACAAAGACTTCTTTAACTTGCATACCAGTTCTTTCTTAGCCTTCACCGCAAAGACTTCAGGTTGCTTCATGTATATTTCCTCTTCCAGATCCCTGTGAAGAAATGCTATCTTCACATCCATCTGTTCTACCTCAAAATAAAAAGCAACAACAACAGATAAAAGTAATCTAACAAAAGTTACCTTGGCAACAGGAGAAAAAATATCACCAAAATCAATTCCGACATGTAACATCATGTCTAATCCCTTTTATCACCTTGGTTTCTCCTTGGTCATTTCTTATGAGGACTGTTTTATTATAACAATCCAATATAGCTTTATGGGATTCAAGCCAATCCATTCCCACGATTAATTCATACGTTCTGAGGGTTGTACTATATAGATTCATCTTAGTATCACACCCCCCAATGTTAACACTACAATCTCTTACCATTGACCCTACTGATTGCAGAGAGCCTGATGCCATTTCTACCATTCTAATGTTACTTTGCTCATGAGCTGTCAATCCACATCTAAGTATTGTTGAAGGTGAAATAAAACTATCAGTAGCACCTGGATCAATTAACACAGCTAGAGGGATGTTATTGATCATACCTGCAGATTCTACTACAGTGGCTTGGTGCTCAGCCTGGCGATGGTTTATAGCTGCATGAATTCGATGTGGGTTTTGTGGTCTTCCCCATTTTGCTTTGTTTTCCTATTTTTTAATCCCTGCTTGATAACTTGGACAATGTTGTCTATAATGTGGACCTTTACAATGCCAACATTCTACTTGTGCCTGCTTTACATGTTGTACTCGTCCTTGGTCACCAAATCTTCTATTACTCCCATTAATCAAGGAGGGTTGACCTTTACGACCTCTTGGAGGTGGTTGAGAAGTGGCGATAGCAATCCGAGAAATAGTGCTTTGTCTTCCTTGGAATCTATATGGTTGCCCCCCTGGTTTATTTAGCTTCATTGTGAAATGCTCCCTTCCTGAATTTTCACCAACTATTATTTGTTTCTTCATATTGATTTTCCTTAAGACTTGTTTGGCCAAACTGGTGTTTGTTTCCATAGTGGTGGGTTTCCACATGGCGACTTCTGCTCGGACTAAGGGGTCAAGTCCATGTAAGAATCTTTCAGCTTGACGTCTATCATCAGCCATATAGTCCACGTGATGGACCAACGAATAAAACTCAGCTTCATAGTCCTCGATAGATCTACCATTTTGTCGTACTTCATGAAAATCTCCTACTTGTTGGTGTTTATACTCCTCAGATAGGTACCTAGTTCGGAAGGCTTCCTCAAACATTTCCCAAGTAACTTGTACTGGTGTAACTTGCATCTTTGTTTCTTCATTTATCCACCATAATAAGGCATCTCCTTTTAGTAGACTCATTGATATCTGGGCTTTTTCCGTAGAAGTGTATGCCTTAAAACTAAGTGCTCTTTTGACAACCATTACCCAGGCTTCTGCTTTTGAACCCCCTTATAGACCCGTAAACTCTAGTAATTTGGATTTTTGGAATTCTTTCATAATATCAAGTGTTACTTGTCCATCTTTGATATTGAGTTGAGAATTTAAGTCTTGTCTCTGCTTCTGTTCCACCTCCTTTTGCACATTTCCTAGATCTTGCCCTTGGCTTGAGACCCAAGCCTTAAATATATTGGTCATTTCTCCAAGGGAATGTAATATAGCTTGCTCAGCTGGGGTTCCTATCTCGGAAGTGGCGGGAAGTGGTGTTTCTACCTTTAGTGGTGTTCCTATCTCGGAAGTGTGTGGTGGGAAGTGGACTGAAGTGAAGGAAACATTTTCCAGATCTAAAAATAAATATAGAAAATACCAAAACAAGCAAACAAAAATCTTCACTGAGTATGCGGGGATAGCTCGGTTGGGAGAGCGTCAGACTGAAGATCTGAAGGAGATTATCCATGCAGCGATGAATTCGCTATCTTCACTTGCCTTTTCTAATTTTAAAACCTTAACATTGGCATGGGAAGGAAAAAAAAAAAAAAAAAAAAACAGTGATTAGCCTACGGGCCAGGGCAGAACTCACGACGCTCCTGCGTTTGAAGTCTTTGCTTCATATACAGGCAAATTGTTTTCCATACATATATAACATATTCCGGCTTTCAATTATTGGTCTACGATTACCATACAATGAATAAAAGTGAACGCTTTCGAGCCTTTATGGAGGAGATTTATGTTGGTATTTCTTCAAACAGTTTGGTGACAAACTTCAGCAACACATCAGAATTGCAAGATCATAAGCTCATATTGAAAATAAAGCCTTGTGCTTAGTGAAATTTGATTTTCAGGCATCTTAAAGAAACGAAAAGGAAAAATAGGACCCTCCAGCTTTCAATTTTGAATCTGCAGGTAGTGTGCGAGGGATGGAACAAAATAAAATAAGAATGTGATGCATATGAGGAAATTCACAGATGTATTTCATCAAACATTTAATATGCAAATCTCCATTTCAATACTTGTATCTTAATGCCATTATTAATATTGCAGCAATTTCATATTAAGTGTCCTGGTGCTGAGTTTTAACGCATAATATACTTGTCATTCACCACACAATAGACTGCATTCCAAGGTGTTTGGAACCAAAGCACACTAACATAATGAAGAATGATCGATACCACCAGTGTCCTAGGTTAAGTTGTTTCATCTTTAACCATAAATCACCCATAATACAACCAGCAGTAACCCATAAAAAAAATTCATGCATACATTCGGCGAACAGATTCTCATGCATACATTCGGTCAAACAGAAGCATGCAAACTGTGAACACCAACTTATGCTTGCAAAAATCATAACTCAGGCTTAGAGTGGTGTATTAAATAAACTTTCCCAACTTTCAACTACCACTGCCAGTATTCCTTTGTCTTAGTACCCCCGAGCCCTCAATCAACTACTACTGCCAGTATTCCTTTGTCTTAGTACACCATGAACCCAAGAGAATGGAAGATCGAACATCCAAATGATCGAACCCCTCCCCTCTTCCCCACCGTTCATTAAATAGAACAACATATTAGAAGGGGAACCACATGCACCCCTCCATGTGTCTACATGCTGCTTTTTCTTTACTTTCCTTTGATTTTTTTAGCTTTCTTTTCTTCTTTTTGGATAATTTCCTTCTTTTATTATGGTTATTACTATTTTTTTATATTGTTATTTGGTTATTACTATTTTTTATCTTTATTATTATTTGTTATTTTGGTTATTACTATTGTTATTATTTTTGTTATTATTTGTTATTTTGGTTATTACTATTGTTATTATTTTTTATTACTTATCATTTTATTTATTTATTTATTATTTTTATTATGATTTATTTATTATTATTATTATTTATTATTATTGATTATTATTTTTGTATTATTTTTTATTAGTTCTTATTATTTATTATTTATTATTAAGGGAGGGATGTTACACTTCCAGGATTTGAAGTTTGATGACCCATCCAATTTTTTTCCTTCCTTACAAAAATATTCCATTTTATTTGAGGATTGAGACATGGAATGAGGTAAAGTACTTATCAAAGGAGTGGAGTTCTTGAATGATGATGATGCTTTCAAGGGATTTTGATGCTTCGAAGAGTCTTCAAAGATTTCCTTGAATGATGGTTGCAATAGAGTTGCATTCTAAGATGGCTAGTACAATAACATATTCAAGTTGATATGATTACTTTAATTATTTATTATGAGTAAACAAGAGCCTTCAATGATAGGGAGAGTGAGAGATAGATAATTGTTGATAGTTTCCTTCAACATTGAATGATGGTCTTTAAGTCTTCTTCCTTGTTTCCTTGATAAAAGAATATCTTCTAGTATGATTGCTGCAAATCATGTCCTTAAAGTAATTGATGATTTTTATATTGATGCCTTCAAATGAGCCAACAAAAGTGATCTTCAAGTTTCATTCTCACCTTACCTCTTATACCATGTTGAGAAACCAATAAGCTAGCAAATTAGGGTTGGTTTCTCTTACTTGAATATAATTGCTTGTGAATGTATGTTGGCTTCTTGGTTTTTATTATGTTATATTTATCAAACAATTACCAAAACATAAATTATGAAGATCACAAAAAATAATGAACACAAAGATGTACGCTCCAAGCCACAACAAAATTGCACAAGGGAGGGAACCCAAATGACTCCTCTTGTTATAGAATTAGATCAAAGTAAGAAATGCAAGATTCAAAAAATAAGACCAAGACCTCCCATAAGACCCAAGTTAGTTGTCCTTCAATCCTTAAGGAATTCAAATCCAACCAAGTCAACGTTGTTCAAACATCCTTCAAATATGATCAAACTCTGAATTTTTGGCCCCTTCAACAGTCTGAAATTCTACACGTGTGGCAGATTCTAGGGTAGAAATCACAAGTTTCTTGCTTATGCTCTTTCTCCTTTGACTTTTTCTCTTTTTCCTTGGACTTTCACTAGTTTTTATTCTCTTTCTTAGAACAAATTCCATTCAGATGAATTGATGATCAAATGAGGTTGAATTTCTCTCTATATATACACATCACAAATAGGTTTGTTTCTGGGTCAACTTGTTCTGGCAGGGCCAACTTGGTCTCGTGGGTGACAATTGACTCTTTTGACTCAAATAAAATTATTTTTCCCTTTTCTTTCAAAATTACAAATAGGATTTGACTCAAGTACAATAGATTGACTCATGATAAATTTTCGTTTGACTCAATAAACCCTAGAAGCATGAAGAACATGTTTTAACTTCCTTCCTCCTAGTTTTGAAAATGCTTCCAATTTTTCCTCCAAAAATGAGAATAGTCTTTTACCTTTCATGGATGAAAAGTATGCTAATGATGCCTTTGTAACGAGAAGATATGTCTGAACAAGGATTTGATTGTAGTAGTTCATATAAATCTGTATGCAACATTCTCTGAACTTATTTATAAAAAATAAAACCTTATTCTGATAAGTATTTCCCTCAAATTATCAATCGTCATCATAGATTACTTACAACTTTGAAATGGAACCACTAGGTACATATTTTATTTAGAATTTTCATTGCCCAGTTACTTGGTTTTTCAGTGAAAATTCAAGTTTAGGTCATGTTAGGAATCTGGATTTTGACAACGAAACTTTTTATTTTATTTTTCTTCTTTTGTGTATATATAATATATATAATAATATATATATATAATAATAATATATATAATATAATATATATCACTCTTTATCAAAAAGTATAATTATGTATGGAAGAGGAATATAAGTACCATTTCCTATACCCAAAACCTGCATCTCCACTTGCTAAAATATTAGGGAGATAAATTCTTCATGGTTGGGGGGTTTGTTATAAAACTTTAGTCTGTGGCAATTAATCACAAATGAAAATCCATCTTTGTCAGTTGTCTTTTCCTAACTAATCCATTGCCAAATATTCCTCCACTTCATATGGCCCAAGCCAATAAGTGGTGAATCTTCCTTGAAGTCTTTGAATTTGGAATTAAAGAGCAAGGCCTAATCACCAACTATAAATTCCTTTTTAATAATACTTTCATGCCATATTGATATTTGTTGTTGAATTAACATATGTGTTGTAATTATTCTTTCTTGTTTTCACATAATTGATTTAATTGCATGATTCTTTCCTTTTGTGCTTCTAATAAATATAACCCTAGTTTTTTTGTTAACTTGAAGATTTGAACTTGGAATTCAATAAGAAGGATAATTTGATTATCAAATACCGTTCATAGGAGTAAATCGAGTAGTACTTTTCCAAATTTTTCTATATTCCAACAGATCATCTTGAAGTCTATCTAAATAATCCTTCATATGTAACGGGACTTTTTTTGCCATGATTGTTTTGAGGGTCTTATTAGTGTTGAGAAATCAATAGGGAAACAATTAGAGTGATTTCTCTTTACTTTGATAATTTCTTGTGAATTTATCTTGGCTTATTATTACTTTATTATGTTCTTTTCATCAAACAATTACCAAAACCATAAACCATGAAGATCACAAAAAGACAATGAACACAATATGTAGGCTCCAAGCTAGAGCAAAACACCTCCAAGGGGAAAACCTAGTAAAATTATTATCTTCTTAGAGAATCAAATCAAAATGAGTAATACAAGATCCAAACAACAAGACCAAGACCTCCCATAAGACCCAAGTCATCCCTCCCTCCAAGCTCTTCCAACAAGTCAAATTCAAACCAAGTCAACAAAAGTCAAATATCTTCAAACTTGCCCCAATTTTAGATTTTCAGTCCCTGTAATTAGATTTGCAGCTTTGGACCCTGCAATTATCTGCAATTTCACACATGTGAGAGATTTAGGGAAAAAAATTTCCCTTAGAACTTTTTTCTCTCTCTCTCTCTTGTCTTCCTTATACCTTCGCTCTTCCTTCTAGACCTTTCCACTGGTATTTCTCTCTCCTCTTGGCACATAAATAAAACTTGATCTAGATACTCCAAATGAGGTCAAACTATCATCTATTTATACACATCCAGAAGGTCAAATGGATCCCTTCCAAAGCCTACATGTCCAAGCATGTCATACTTGGTCTTATGGGGACAAAATTGACATTTTTAACTCAAGTAAAATTATTTTTCCGCTTTCTTTTCGATGTCCAAATGGGACTTGACTCTATTGCAATAATTTGACTTATAAAAAATATTCTTTTGACTTAGAAAACCCTATAAGCATGAAGAACATGCTTGACCTAATTAATAAATTGACTTGAGCATGAAATCCATACTAGAAAAATAACATTTATTTTTCTTCTTTTACTTAACAAAATTTATGAAGACCAAACCTAGTTACTTTTTCCAACACTCCCTCTTAACTAAGGAGGTATTCACAATTACATAATCGGTACAAGGATACTTTCAAATTGAAATACTCTCATAAGAAGAGTCAGATTGATAAGCCATATTTTAAGCATCAACATCATAACTAACATTGTCAAATAACAACATAGCAAGGTCTTGACTAACAAGCTCTAACTCTCCACAATATTAGAGCACAATGTTGGGAGGAATATAAATTGAAACCACCATAGTCTCTAGAGGCACATACCCCATCTAGATGTTCACTAGGTATGTCCTTCTAAGACTATTCTTATCTTGGATTCCCAATCCCCAAAGAATATCAGTCCTCTTCAACTACTCTTATCTTAGATACCCTACCAAATCCTACTACTTCCTATCTTGGATTCCCATTCCTTTTTTTTTTTCCTACTGGTTCGCGGGCCCTGGTCAGTGAGTTCGCTACATCCAGGTTCGAGAAATCTGGGTGGACCCCACCCGGAGGGGGTCCACCCCTCGGTCACCACAGACCTAACCCCAAGAGCTTTCGAGTTTCGACCCTGTGACCTCCCATTTGGCGAGGCCCCGACTTGACGGATTGTGCTAACTCTTGGGGCTTGGATTCCCATTCCTAAAGGAGTACCAATCCCAAATTCTTATCCAATCCTCCATTCTCCCTCCCAGTGCATTCACTAGATGTATGATTTTTATTATTGACCTACTGCATGAAACATGGAGCATACGATATCCCATATCACTACCTCTTAATCATAGATGCAATCCTCATTCCCTTTCAAACAGGGAGTAGGTCCTTGCTCCCTCTCAAGCAAGGAGACACATCACAATCCTTAGCTAGACTCAATCATAAGCTTCATTTTGTCTCATTCATCAGCTACTTGATCTTCCATGGAGATCTTCATAGTAGATATAAGGGATCCTATCTCTTATCATCATATCATAACTGAGATTTGACCTTCCTAGATGATATGGAGCCAAGATATTTCTCGATCTATATTTGTGATAGGGTTATTGCCATTAGCATTATACATCACTTTCCATTATCTAAAATTTGTAGTATCTTTGTTATCTGAAAGAGTATATTGTCAAACCAATCAATGTAGATCTAATCATAACTCCTTTTATCCATATAGGAAAGTGAATATCCAACATGACCAACATGTTATTTCATGACATGATACCTTTTATGCCTTTATGGTGTACATATTTTTGCAATATGTACTTCTAGGCCAAAACCAATTATGTCCTCTCAATCCATGTGTTATATAATTGGGCTTAAACCAAACAGTTGTAAATATATTATCTTAATTGGTACCTTTCCAATGTGTACTTCTACAAAATTTTCTTCCAAGTAGCCAAATAATATCTCAAAAAAATCATCAATATCATAGTTACCTAGTCATGATAGCCTCTAGCCAAGATGCCATATTCTCCTACCATCTCTTTCATAGGTCAACATACTTTTGCATGGTTTATCTTCATACTAGAATTCTTCTTCATGTTATTTGATTTTCAAACATTAATCAATGTTTTCATGGAATGAACCAAACATTGGGCTTCAAAATCATATCCATCAGAGTCTTTACAAATCCCTCTAAAGTTATCAATCATTCGTTTTTCTAGAGACCATATCGGATGTTGATCAATATCATCATGTGTCCTACCCATCTATCAATATATATATCAAATAACCATATGGAATATTTCTTTCTTATCCAATATTAACCAAGACATACCATGCTCATGCTACCAAACATATTTCTACAACCAACTCTTCCTATAATATTTCTGAAGAAATAAATTATAATTTCTAATGAAGAGCTCTAAGGATATGCATGCATCTTCCTTCATACAACCATCTAGTCATCGCACCTCACATCATCCTTCAAGGTTGTAGAAACTTGGTTTTTCACCCTTAAAGGTTGTAGAATGTTAGGATATTCTAACACATAGGAAATAATTAAGTATAACTTGTTCTATTGTATAGTTAGGTAAAGTGTGTTTTTTAGTATGTACTTATTGTAACTTACAATCCGACGGTCATGATATGTTCTAGACATCAAGTGATCTGACATTTCATTCTATCCTCAGTATTATCGACACTTGATTCATAGCTTAACACCCTATTGGCCCATGATCTCTATTTAAAGAGCACATAGGGTCATTTGTTAGGTGATCATTCATGAGAGAAGCTTATGTAAAATTTCTTTCTTTTACATTAATAAATTGCCTGAAGTGGTAGTGTTGCTCGGGCTATGGACTGTTTTCCTCTTTGAGGGTTTTAACCATGTCAAGAATATTGGTGTACTAATATGTGATCTGTTTGTGAATGGTGTCATTTGGTGTTTTATATAAGGAACTTAACCTGTAAATTCATATATGGTATTAGAGCTATTCGAGACACACATCTATTGGTGATCCATATATGAAGTCGATACAACTTTATATGACTGTCATTTCCTAGATCTATTGTGTCTGACTGCTTTCAGGCTAAGAGGACTGCTTTATTGTGTTAGGAGCATTTTTTCCAGTGAGAAACCCCTTTCATTTCACGCGAAAGTGTTTTTGGTAGCTCTAGCTGCGTCATTTTTAACATCTGAAGGTATATAGTTTTTATTTGCAGTTATATTTATTTATCTCTCTGTTTATTTTGGTTTATAGTCCTCTATAAAAGAAATTATTACCGGATCTATACCTTTCATTTCTGTGTATTCTATTTACTCTGCAACTCTGTGCAATCTGGGCAAACCAAAAATAGAAAGAAAGGATTTTTCTCATGCGTATGCTCTTTTTTGTCTTGCCTTAGTGTGATCTCGGATATCATAAACATTTAGGAAAATATTTAGATTCTAGCCAAATTTAACTTCAAGTCGGAAGGCTTGGATACTTTAGGTTGTGTGTTTAGTTTGTGTGGTCGTTTTTTTGTTTTGTAGGCAAAAATGGGTTTTTCAAGTAAGCACGCATCCCAAAGCTTCAACAATTAAAAAAAGAAAACCCTTCCTCCTTTCCAAAAATTACTAACCTTTTAAACTAGTTCACTTGGTCTAAAGTTACTTTATGAGAATGGAGGTCTTGGGTTCAAGTCTTTCATTTTATTGAGTTACTTTTTCAAAAATCACATGTATCTTATGTTTTAAAGTTACTTTATGTAAAAGTTTTTTCACCCATTATTATTAGTCAGTCACTTATAAATCTGAAGTCACTTTATCTTTTATTTAAGTTACAATTTAGTGGATAGTTCATAAAGTACCATTGTAAAAGTGACTTTCATTTATTTATAAAAGTGGGTCACATAAAGTATTCACTTTTTTAAGTGAGCTAATTAGATGAAGTTTGGAAATTGGGGATTTTTTTTTAAATATAACATTATCATCAACTTCTCAATGCTCGCGTGGTTCCTTGGTATCTTCAACAACTTTTCTTCAAAAATCCATAAGTTATTCATTCGGACGCTGTTGCAGAGCCGTTATTTTAATCGGCCTATTTTTTCGAGATTTTTCCATTGGAACACTTAGCTTCAACATATACAGCTTCAATTTCTTTTAAAATGGAAAGTCCATGCCTGATTATTCTTGACACCACCAACTACTTCTAATGGCTATCCTACATGGTGGATTTACTTAGAAGTAAAGGCATTTATATAATAGCCTCGGGCCAAGAGTCTAAAACTCAAGATGAAGATAAGCAAGCTAAATGGGAAAATAAGCAAGATCAATAACGTGGATTGATAGGGATGTCTATTTCTCCAGACCTTAGATTCCATATCATAGAAATTGATACCCCCGATGAAGCAATGAAAAATATTAATAAATTTTTTGGAATTAAAAATGAAATTAGAGCCCATAAACTTGAAAATGAGTTGCTTATGTTGGACTCCAATAATTTTTCTTCCATTGAATATTTTTTTTTCCAAGTTCAAGACTGTTAGACTTCTTTTGGAAGGTGTTAACATTAAGAAATAAGATGGTAGCCTTATCTATTCCATCCTTACTAAGTTAGGACCATCCTACTCTGTGTTTATTTCCACCTTCCATTATACTAGAGAAGCTTTTATTTATCAAGGACAAGACTACAAGTCCCCCTCTTTTGATGTCTTTTGTGATTCTTTAATAAGAGAGCAAGAAAAACTCTTACATATCAGACTTCTTAATATTGGAAACTCTTCTAAGAAATCCTTAGCAATCCAACAACAACAAAGTTCAAAGAATCCTAAGAAGTAGCATCCTAAAAGGAATGGCCCTAAACCAAACAAGGGTCCTAAGCAATTTCAGTCTCACAATGAAAAATCAACTCAACAAAATGATAAGGCAACTAGAAACAAAGGGAGGAAGGTTGATAGGCATTGCAACTTTTGTAATCGTGATGGCCACTTAGAATCCAAATGATTTAAGAAGATGGAAGCCTTGGAAGCAACAATGAAGAAGGATAACATCCATTTGGAGCACTCTTCAACTTCAACTTCATCTTCAAGAACAACACTTTATGCATGTGGTTGTTAAGCATCTCAGTTTGATTATGCACTAAATGTATCTCCTTCTTCTTATTCTCATGAGTGACTCATTGATTTTGGAGCTTCTTATCACATGGCCAAAAACAAAGCCATGTTTTCTTCTTTAAATGATTGTAATACCAAAAATATATATGTTGGTGATGATAGATCTCTTAGTGTTGTAGGGACTAGAACTATTTATCTAGATAATAGTCAAGTTAATGATGTATTATGTGCTCCTAACTTATCCTGCAACATTCTATCTGTATATCAGATAACTCATTCAGGTGAAGGTAAAATTGTTGAATTTTCACCTCATGATGTTGTAATTAAGGACCTAATAGATCCTAGATGGATTTTAGCTACTGACATTGCTGATGATTCTACAAGGTTGTATAAGTTTAACAACTTTGGGTCATCAACTCTTCCCTCGGTATTTGTTTCTTATAATGAGGAAGTGAGCAAACTTTGGCATGAGCGATTTGGTCACTTAAACAATCACTCCCTTCAAAATGTATGTAAAGACAATATGGTGACAGGTCTTCCTGTGGTATCTTGCAAAGATGGTGTTTGTTTCATATGTGTACTTGGAAAACATCATTGGGATAGTTTTGAAAAAAGTGCCTCTTAGAATGCCTCAGCCCCTTTACATCTTGTGCATAATGATTTATGTGGTCCACTTCCAGTTGTTTCATTCTCTAGCTACAAGTATTTCTTAACTT
Source organism: Pinus taeda (assembly GCA_000404065.3). Lineage (NCBI taxonomy): Eukaryota > Viridiplantae > Streptophyta > Pinopsida > Pinales > Pinaceae > Pinus > Pinus taeda. The sequence continues at coordinate 22,152 of APFE031739512.1, forward strand.
TCATTGATGATTTCTCCAGACGCACTTGGATATACTTCTTAAAAATAAAGAGTGAAGTCTTTAACATGTTCTTGGCCTTTAAGGCCTTTGTTGAGAAACAATCTGGACATCAAATTCTTAAGCTAAGATCTGATAATGGCGAAGAATATGGTAACAACAAATTCATCAACTTTTGCACTAAGCATGGAATTCAATTGCAACATATTGTTCCATACACTCCATAGAAAAATGTAGTTGAAAGGAATAATCGCACCTTAACAGAAATGGCTAATTGTATGCTTCAATCTAAAGGACTTAGTCTTAATTTTTGGGCAGAAGCAATTAAGTGTTCCAATTACATAGTAAATCACACTCCTACTAAGGTTTTAAAGAATATCACTCTAGAAGAAGCATGGAGCTCAATTAAACCAGATGTAAGTCACTTTCGCGTTTTTGGAAGTGAAGCATAGGCCCATATTACAAATGAGAAACATAAAGCCTTAGAACCTAAGAGTGAAAAATGTAATTTTTTTGGATATTCTGAAGATGTCAAAGGATATAGACTTCTTCAACCTAAATTCAAAATGTTATTATTAGAAGAGATGTAAAGTTTGCTGAAAATATATCGACCTATGAGCCTAGTTCGACGAATGTGCCACCTCTCTCTATCCTTTGTACTTCTAAAAATATTCCTTCTTCAGATGATGACAGCGAGGATGAAAATCCTCCCCCACCTTCTCGAGATCCTCATTCAGCTCCTCAACTTCCAAAATGTGTCCACGCTATTCGGGATGCAACAGGTTCTCTTGAAGGCGATCCTACAAATCAATGTCATACACAGTCTCAATTCGATATAGCCTCTTCTTTACTCGCTCAAGATTTAATGAATTATTATCCTCACACCTTTGGAGAAGCTTTAGGCCATCAAGATTGGGACACAACTATGAATGAATAATATCATTCACTATTGGAAAATGATATATGGGACCTTGTTCCTCTTCCAAAGGGACAAAAACTTGTTAGATGCAAATGGGTCTACAGAGCCAAGTTTGGACCAGATGGAAAAGTTGATGAACATAAAGCTCGTCTTGTTGCTAAGTATTTTTCACAAGTTGAAGGAATTTAATATACCGAAACCTTCTCCCATGTTGCCAAAATGAACTCTATCTACCTTGTTCTTTCTCTTACTGCCTCTTTCAAATGGGAAGTCCATAAGATGGATGTTAAATCCACCTTCTTGCATGGGGACTTGCATGAAGAAATATATATGGGACAACCTCTTGGATTTATACAAACAGACTCTAGCCTTCTATGTAGGCTTAATAAATCCCTTTATTGTCTCAAGCAAGACCCTCGGGCTTGGTATGCCAACATGGATAGCTTTCTTTTAGATACTGGCTTTTCTAGGTGTCATTTTAATAATATTGTCTACACCAAGAAAGTGGGTAAGTCTCTTATAATTATTGTTCTTTATGTTGATGACCTTATCCTTACTGGTAGTGATCCGAACCTTATAAACCATGTGAAGTCTAGCCTTAAAAAGTAGTTTTAAATTACAGACTTAGGACACTTGCATTATTTTCTTGGTCTTCAAGCCTTGCAATCCAAAGGATATATTTCCCTTTCCCAATCCAAGTATGCATGTGATCTTCTATGCCACTTTCACATGGAAGATTGTAAGCCATCCACTTCTCCATTTTAGTCTGGATCTAAACTTTTAGTCACTTGTACTTCCCCTGAAGTTGATGCTACCTTATATCGTCAGCTTGGTGGAAAACTTTTGTATTTGACCCATACCCATCTTGACCTTTCCTTTTTTGTTGGACCTGTTTCTCGGTTTATGAAAAACACACATGAAATTCATTGGAAAGTAGCTAAAAGAATACTTCGTTATGTTCAAGGCATTGTTCATTATGGGATTCATTACAATGTAGAAGCATCTCCTTTATTGGTTGGTTTCATTGATTATGATTGGGATGGTGACCCTGATGATTTGAATTCTACTACAGGTTATGTCTTCACTCTTGGTTCTGGACCTATTACATGGGCTTGCAAGAAACAAAGTGTCATTTCTCTTCTTTAGCAGAAGAAAAGTAACATGGCACTCTTGAATCTAGTAAGGAATCCATGTGGCTTCATCAGATCCTGTCAGGGTTTGGTTTTCAACAGCAGCATCCGACTACACTTTAGTGTGATAATCAAAGTGCCATTCAAATATGCAAATATCCAATCCAAAATCAGTGCAACAAACACATTGAACTACACATGCACTTCATCAGAAATCTCATTCATGACAATGTTCTTGAAGTACAATATTGTTCAACCGATGATCAAGTTGCATACATCTTTATAAAGGCTATCATAGAGGCGAAGTTTACTAAACTTTGATTTATGTTTGGAGTTTGGGAAGTTGTCACTAAGGGGGGATAGGTTCTAATGCCTCCTTCCTTCTCCTATTGTGTCATATTTGCACATCCTTCAATCATATCACAAGTTGTTCTTATGGGTGGATGTTAGGATATTCCGACACATAGGAAATAATTAACTATAACTTGGTCTAGAGTATAGATAGGTATAGTGCGTTTCTTTACTATGTAATTTTTGTAACTTACAGTTTGATGGTCACGGTATGTTCTAGACATGAAATGATCTGACGACTCATTCTCTCCTTGCTTGGTTCTGCACCGTCCCATAGTCACTTCAGGTGAGACTATGATTTGCTTGCAAGTCGTTTCCGAAAGGGTCAATGATTAAGGTTTTTCGTTGGTGTGCAGTATAGATCAAACCTGGGTCAGCCCAAATCATAACCAACAAATGGTTTTGTTGCTATGACCAATATTTTTTTGAGGGATATGTGGATGTAGCACCTGTTGAAGAAATAAATCCAAGATTGGCTAGAACTGAAAGAGCGAGAATTTGCAGATCAAGGGAACAGAAATCCTCGTATGACATCTAAAGCTTGGTTAAAGAAGTATAATTTCACATATCAATATGAAATTTTCCTTGCATCTAAAAGAAAGAATTGTTTAAAGGTGGAGAACCTGCAGTGTGGACTCCTGAACTAATACAGTGACTCTAGAGCATTGACAATACGATTTCAAGGGTTGTCAATTTTTAGATTGATACTATCTTGGGAGGATTCATTACTGAGTTTGTAGTAGACTCGACTATGTCCTACAATGAAGCAGAACAACGATTCTTCAAAGGATCACGAGGTAATTATTTGAAGTCTTTGAACTTTGGATTAAGATGCTTCTGTGTGAAAAGGGAGTTTTACAGATACAATCAAATTTGTAGTTTACTTATGTTTAGAAGAAAAGAGAATAAATACGAGCCAAAGATCATGGTAACAAGAAGTGGAAAGAGATATAGAATAGATACCAGAAATAGAGCTCATGGACAAGACCTAAAGACCTGTGTAGAGACTGAGTATAGTTCTCTTTTGAGTGAATATGCAAGTGAAAAAAAAGATAGATACCCTAATAAACCCCAGATACCTTCGTAGCATTCACGACCTGAGAGTTCATAGAAGCTATAATCTAGTAGTAACCCAGGTGTTTTTGGCTCTCCCCCTACCCCTTCCCCTCCAAGAAGAAATATGGCTAATGATATTAAGCTGCATGTTTTCAACGAAACCGGATCGGAAGATCCAAAACAATTTTGGTTTTTATGTGAAGTTGTATGGATTGCGAAGCAGATCAAAGATGAAAATATAAAGAAAGTGTAGCTCATCATGAAATTCTAAGATACAACATTGACATGGTATATGAAGTATTCAAATAATCAAATCAGAACATTTGCATATATTAAAGTAACACTGATCAGAGAATTTAAGAAGTCGAAGTTTGAGTTGCAGTGCATCACTAAGTTGAAAGAAATTAAACATAAATTTACTGGGTCTATTTGGGAATTTGATCAGAGATTTAAGGTATTGTTGGATCAAGTGAGCTTCGACATAGATCTACAGCAACATCAAGAATGGTTTATAGTTGTGATGTTACCACATATCATACTACCATTTATGCAACAAAAGGTAACAAGTCAAGTTGAAGCTCTACAAATTGAGATGAAATTGGAAGCTTCACCTACAGGAGATACTAATGCAGGTATGCAATAGATTCAGATTCAGTTGGAAAACCTAACCCTATAAATACAAGATATCAAGAAAAGAAAATAATTCATAAAAGAAGTATGGTGTACGAAGTGCAGATCAAAGGGCCACTCTAAAGAACTATGTCCTATCTTTAGGGATTACATAGCTAGTGGGGCACCAAATCCCTTAAATGCAGGATCCAGTGCGAGATATGTAAGACCAAAGGCCAACATTGCTCAAAATATTATTACCTGTTACATAAATATGTGCAAACTCCAAGTAACCTATATTGCAAATTCTATAAATTAGTAGTACATGATGAGAATAATTGTCGAGCTTATGAACTAATGACAGAGTGCAGTGCTGACACTTATAGAATGAAAACAGAAGAACATGGAGATGAAGACAGTGGACAATGCATTGTTTGAGGAGGCTACCAAGGAAGAGATAGAGGTGTTGGAGTTGGTCGAGGACATCAATAGAGCATTTTCTATAATTGTGGCTAGGCAGGTCATTTTGTGAGAGATTGTCAAAAACCTACAACGACATGTAAGTATTGTAAACACTTTGACCATGTAATTGAAGAATGCCTTATACTTATCATAAAGATGCAAGAAAAAGGAATCAACAGTCAACACAGAATATTCAAATGATGACTGTTGAAAGGAGTATTGACAAACCTCGAATTAGTATTGTCACTAGAAGTGGAGCTGCGACTGAAAGTGATAAAGTAGATGAGAAGAAAGAATATGAAAGTACATGTGTTAGAAAAACTATTAAAAAAACTCATGTTTTTTATATTCATAAGGAAAAAGAATTATTTATGGAAGAAAAGTGAAGCTTTATAGATGATGGAGCTTCGACCTCCAATGCATAGCCAAAGGAGAAAACTAGTTGTGACATGTCATCAACTTTGGCACAGAATTAAGCTTCGACGCAAGACCGAGCTTTGACATAGTATTGAGCTCTGACACAAGAACAAGATTCATCAATCAAGTGGGTATTTTAAAGTCTTTTCTGCATACTTGTATAAAATTATTAAGAGATCAAAAGGATGTAGAAGGGCTTTAGGAGTTGATAGATTCCTGTGCATCCAAAGAAACACTGCGATGTGAGATGAACGCAGTCAATAATTTTCATCAACAATAAGAACCGAAAGAGAGATGAGGCTTAGTGCACACATAGGAGAATATGAGATGGATCAGATTATCCTCTATATGAGATTTGATTCTAATGCCTTAACAAGAAGACATGGGAGTTAATGGGTAAGCCGAAGCTACAGTGGTCACCTCTTTAGTTAAGGATGGAAAAATAGCAAAATATCTTCCCCTTAGGAAGACTACCAAGTGTAACAATGGACATTGAAAGAGTTCACACTACTATTGATTTTGAAGTAATAGAGATCGTTGATGACAGTAACCCCTATCAAGCATGCTTGAACTTGATTGGGCATTTGAAAATATGGTTATAACTAATATGAAGAAGTGACAGATGATATTGAAGGGAATAATATGAGAGTAATTGTTCCCTTGGATCCATCAAAAGGGGTAAGATATATAGAACCAGTTAGAGTAGAACGTTGTGCAGATGATATAGATAATATCTATCAAATGACAGTAAAGGAACAAGATTGGGTTAACCCTACTGCAGAAGACAAGTTGACTTGGGTGTGTTATCACTTTAGAAGCAATTTCTAAATTGTTCAGATCAGTTTGATTGTAAAGGTTAGGTGTTAGTCTGCGTATAGTTTTTCCATGTTTGCTTTAGTGTTTAAGTCCTAGGAGTCTTGTTCCCTTTGTTAAATATGGTCAACAATCTTGTTTTACCCACCATTGGTCCCACATTTATTCAAAGTGTCATGTGTTAAGGCTGTTTCAAAAATTACATGCACTACAAAATCAACTAGGAGTTTTCATAGCGCAAACTCACAAAAATACACTATGTGCGCTACGAAAACACCTAGACAGTTTCGTAACTAGGAGATTTCGTAGTGCAAAACACAAAATTTACACTGGTTGCGCTATGAAATCAAGGATTTGTGCCAGATTTGGTCTAACTGTCCTTTCCATCAAAATTCGTTAATTTTTCATCACCATGTGTCATTCCTTGAACCATGCCTATCACATGCAGCCATTCATTCTCATCATTAGAGTCGTTAGGAGTCTTGGTATGCTTAGGTTGCAAGTTTCAAAAAGAGCCAAGTATTCACAGTTATGATTTAGGTTTGGGTTCATGCATGAGGAGAACATTGACATGTGTTCAATTTGAATTCTTTGAAGATCAAGCGAGGCAACTTTCCTTATCCATTGCAAGCGAGGCAGTGAGCGAAATTGAGATGGTGCAGGCTTCTTTAATATTCACATTGCAGGAATTCCATGGCGGAGTATATAGAAAGAAAGGAGCCCACAATACCATTAGTAATTCAAGACACACACCAGCAGGCTAAAAAAAGGAAAGGTCAGATCAAAGAAAAGATACAAGAACAATTCACAGGTGAAACAGTCAAATGAAGAGTAACCAGAAGTCAATTAGCCAAGGAAAATGGGAAGACAATGATTGTTAATGAAAGCCCAGTTTCAAAGGGAAGTTTGAAAGACCTTCTCCACACCATCTACATAGAAGAGACTTCTCTAGTCCAAGCAAAGATATTGAAGCCAACAAGAACAAAACCAAAGGAGTTAAATCTTCCAAAAAGCTTCAATTTGATGACCATATCTCAGAGTTTGTTTTCAAGCCAAGAATGCCTATGACTAGGAATTTAAAAGGGTTACAAGAGGTAGAGCCAGAGGTAAGTGAGATAGATTGAGGACCTACAAATTCAGTTAAGCAAGCCTGAAGGATATACTCAGCTAAGTAAAACTACATAGCAGGTAAGGTTAAATCCTAAAGCTTGGATGTGGATCACCTTTTGAAGTATACTTTGAAGAATGGTATCATTTTATTCACTTTTGAACAGCCTCATGGCATATGGAAAATTCATTTCAAAGGAAATAAAACTCAAAGAAGTCAAATTTTGGCATAAAACTATGTTTTTGAAATTACACAGCAGTTTCGTAGCGCGCTACGAAACTGCTGTAGGTGCATATTATGAATTAGTGGACCAATTTTGAGAGACAAAGAGAAATCTTTTCAAACAGGAATCTCTGCAAAGGATCATTTACAAAGTGTCAACATTCAGAAAGGGAAAAACAAGTAGAAGAAGGACATTTTTGAACTCTAAGCTATATGTTATAAAGGTGATCAATATTTCATAACTTGTTTTTACCAGTCAACTTCTAGAAGAGTTTCTGAGCAGTTAAAAACTCATCTTCGAAAAGTGAAAGATTTTTTCATTCCTAAGATACTGAAGTACAAAAACCTCTTCCACTTTCTTCAAATCCATTATGCTCTGGGAGAAATTAAGAACCAAACTTGTGCTACGAAACTACTGTAGGTGCATTTTTTCACAAGCATATTTCTCTGTTTTACATATGTTTTTCAAAGACACATTCTGGGCGGTAGGAAAGTTGTCTCAAAAACCCAAGAGAGGTTTTTGTTCAGCACGGATTGATGAACAAAATCCTCCTTCATTTTTTCCAAATACATGTTGTATAAGAAGATATGAGCTCTGTCCCAAGACCTATTTTTCAGCCAGAACAGGGCAAGGAACAGTCTCCTAGTTTCTAGGAACAACAAAAGGATGAGTCATCAAGGGCCAGCTGGAGGGTTATGAGCACCACCAAATTCGACTTCATGGAGTTATAGGTGTCAAATAAGTCTTTAAATGTTTATATAAGGTTGTTATAATCATAATAAGGAGTTACACTCCTAGTTGTATTAGGTCTCTAGGACTGCTAGTTAGCTGTCTCTTGTATTAAATAGTTAGTTTTAAGTGTCAATAGGTTTCAAATTAGGAGGAATTGGAATTCCCCTCATGCTGGAGGAAGGAATCTACATGAATTCTGTATATGGGAGAACTAATTTATTAAGGGTTGGGAAATTTATTGAAAAAAGCTCTGATATTTGGCTTTATGTAAAGACTCTGTTTTAGTAATACAAGATTGGATTTGCTTCTCAGGACTCAGGAAGGGTTCGATGTTCAAAATGTGTTGTATTTTTCTTTTCCAAATATTTGCAGTGATATGAATGTGTAATCACTTAGAATTCACTCATAGTGCTCTAACTTTCTGTATACATTAATATACTGTGTGGTCCTATATTTTTTTGGTATGTTTTGAATGTGTTGAATCCTGAATGCCTTGACTTCTATGTAAGGTTGATACCATTGTTATACCGAAATGATGTTGACTCCATAAGCCTAATGGATACTTTCTAATTGTGTTTCCACCACTCATATTTTTACATTCATTTCACAAGAGTTAGCCATCTTAATCATAATCAAAAACATTAATCCTTTGAGAGAGCCCTCTCTGGTTGGGGAGGTTAAGCCTCAGCCTAAAGTAGGTTTGAAATAGTTACTTGAGGTCTTCCTGGTCTGCAGCCTTCTAGGGTCAGATTTTGAGATAACATTTTGGTGTTTCTATCGGGATCCTGAAGTCTATTCATTCCCGAAATTAAGAGGCTGAACTTCTGAAGGTAGCAGGAGCCCAGACATCTTTTTGAGGCTGCAAAACTACCTTGGTGACTCCACACATCGAATAAAAAATTGGAAGGTGAATCCACTACTAGAAGATCAGTAGCTTGATGAAGTTTCTAGATGAGTTCCACTGCAAGAATGAATGCCAGGTACGCTCCTATGAATCGGTCTCATATCCCTGGTTTTCCAAATCCTATGCCAAAGGTTGATTGGTTAGAGGATCTTCCAATATTCAAAGATGAAAAGAAAGACAATGCTCCTCTTCATTTGGTTAGGTTTCATATGCACGTATGCGGTCTTAAGGTTCAGTTCCATGAAGATTGTCTCATGAAGATGTTTATGACCACTTTAGAAGGAAAAGCATGTTCTTGGTATAAAGCTTTGGAAAATGGTTCAATATATTTGCTTGCTAATTTTCATGATGAATTCTATGAGATGTATAAATAATGTCATCCTTCTTTATTGTTGCTCAAAGATTGTTGTAGACATTCTTTAAGTCTTACTCATTACTTGGAGGATTGTTATGATGATGATGAATTTATGGATGAAGAAATTTTAGAGGCTCTTCATAACAATGCATTTCAACACCAAGAAGAAAGTATAACATCTCATGAAATGCAGCATGAAGATCAGCAAGGGTTTACTTATGAAAACCATGTTTCATCCTTTGATATAAATGAGAAGACGCAGCAAAATTGCCAAGATTTTGATCACAATGAGTATGAAATTGATTGCAAACACCAAGGAAAAGCACTAGAAGATAGCTTTTATAACCCTCAGGCATAGGAAAAGGTTTTTCATTTTTGTAATTCCTTGCAGTAGCTTGCATCAAAGAATGAAAATTACATTGTCTATGGGAATCATGTAGAAAGGCAGTTGGATAGCACATCAAAGGAATTTTGTGTGGCTGAGGATCAATTGTCTAAAGAGATAGAATGTTATGATGATTATGAAAATAACCATGTTTTCTTTGACCCTATAAATGAATACATGACAAAGTTTTGCACGTTAGTATTTCATTTTCATTTTCTTTATGAAGATCATATACATTATAAGTTGATTTGGTCATCTCATTATCATGGTTATTTTGAGGTTGAATGCAGTCAAGAGCCTCCAATATCAGAAAGGACAATTGATTGGCTTTATTGGAAATATCATGTTGCCTGACCTAAAGTGGAAATTGCAGCTGGTAGGTAGGTAGGAAAATGCAAATAAGCTCAAGGTTGACTGAGCATTTTTTTGTAGATATAGATTTCTTTCTCCTACAGTGATCATCAAGCTTAAGCCCAAGGTGAAGGCCCAAGAAGCTTGAAGGGGATGCTTGTCAAGCAAATGTCCGTTTGTCATAAGAGGATAAAGCATTGGACCTGCGAGTTCTTAGTGTACTACAAGAGCACACTATACCAAGTGGAGCCATTGTTATCACTTAAGAAGCAATTTCTAAATTGTTCACATCAGTTTGATTGTAAAGGTTAGGTGTTAGTATGGGTTTAGTTTTTCCATGTTTATTTTACTATCTAAGTCCTAGGATTCTTATTCCCTTTGTTAAATATGGTCAACGATCTTGTTTTACCCACCATTGGTCCCACATTTATTCAAAATTTCATGTGTTAAGGTTATTTCAAAATTTACATGCACTACGAAATCAACTAGGAGTTTTCGTAGCGCAAACTCACAAAAATACACTATGTGCGCTACGAAAACACCTAGACAGTTTCGTAACTAGGAGATTTCGTAGCGCAAAACACAAATTTACACTGGTTGCGCTACGAAATCAAGGATTTGTGCCAGATTTGGTCTAACTATGTTTTCCATCAAAATTCGTTAATTTTTCATCACATGTGTCAGTCCTTGAACCATGCCTATTACATGCAGCCATTCATTCTCATTATTAGAGTCGTTAGGAGTCTTGGTATGCTTAGGTTGCAAGTTTCAAAAAGAGCCAAGTATTCACAGTTATGATTTAGGTTTGGGTTCATGCATGAGGAGCACATTGACATGTGTTCAATTTGAATTCTTTGAAGATCAAGCGAGGCAGTGATCGAAATTGAGATGGTGCAGGCTTCTTTAATATTCACATTGTAGGAATTCCATGGAGGAGTATACAAAAAGAAAGGAGCCCAAAATACCATTGACACACCCTAGCAGGCTAAAAAAAGGAAAGGTCAGATCAAAGAAAAGATACAAGAATAATTCACAGGTGAAACAGTCAAAAGAAGAGTAACCAGAAGTCAATTAGCCAAGGAAAATGGGAAGACAGTGATTGTTAATGAAATCCCAGCTTCAAAGGGAATTTTTAACGACCTTATCCACGCCATCTACATAGAAGAGACTTCTCTGGTCCAAGTAGAGCTATTTGAAGCCAACAAGAACAAAACCAAAGGAGTTAAATCTTCCAAAAAGCTTCAATTTGATGATCAGATCTCAGAGTTTGTTTTCAAGCTAAGAATGCCTGTGAATAGGCATTTAAAAGGGTTAGAAGAGGTAGAGCCAGAGATAAGTGAGATAGATTGAGGACCTGCAAATTCAGTTAAGCAAGCCTGAAGGATATACTTAGCTAAGAAAAACTACATAGCAGGTAAGGTTAAATCCTAAAGTTTGGATGTGGATCACCTTTTGAAGTATACTTTGAAGAATGGTATCAGTTTATTCACCTTTGAACAGCCTCATGGCATATGGAAAATTCATTTCAAAGGAAAGAAAACTCGAAGAAGTCAAATTTTGGCATAAAACTGTGTTTTTGAAATTATACAGCAGTTTCGTAGTGCACTACGAAACTGCTGTAGGTGCATATTATGAATTAGTGGACCAATTTTGAGAGACAAAGAGAAATATTTTCAAACAGGAATCTCTGCAAAGGATCATTTACAAAGTTTCAACATTCATCAAGGGCAAAACAAGTAGAAGAAGGACATCTTTGAACTCTAAGCTATATGTTATAAAGGTGATCATTATTTCATAACTTGTTTTTATCAGTCTACTTCTAGAAGAGTTTCTGAGTAGTTAAAAACTCATCTATGAAAAGTGAAAGAGGTTTTCATTCCTAAGATAATAAAGTACGAAAACCTCTTTCACTTTCTTCAAATCCATTATGATATGGGAGAAATGAAGTACCAAACTTGCGCTATGAAACTGTTGTAGGTGCAGTTTTTCACAAGCATATTTCTCTGTTTTACACCTGTTTTTTAAAGACACATTTTGCGCGGTAGGAAAGTTGTTTCAAAAAACCAAGAGAGGTTTTTTTTCAGAACGGATTTCTTCACAAAAGCCTCCTTCCGTTTTTCCAAATACATGTTTTATAAGAAGATATGAGCTCTGTCCAAAGACCTATTTTTCAGCCAGAACAGAGCAAGGAACAGTCTCCTAGTTTCTAGGAACAACAAAAGGATGAGTCATCAAGGGCTAGCTGGAGGGTAATGAGCACCACCAAATTTGACTTCATGGAGTTATAGGTGTCAAATAATTCTTTAAAAGTTTAGATAAGGTTGTTATAATCATAATAAGGAGTTACACTCCTAGTTGTATTAGGTCTCTAGGACTGCTAGTTAGCTGTCTTTTGTATTAAATAGTTAGTTTTAATTGTCAATAGGTGTCAAATTAGGAGGAATTCGAATTCCCCTCATGCTGGAGGAAGGAATCTACATGAATTCTATATATGGGAGAAGAACTAATGTATTAAGGGTTGGGAAATTTATTGGAAAAAGCTCTGATATTTGGCTTTATGTAAAGACTATGTTTTAGTAATACAAGATTGGCTTTGCTTCTCAGGACTCAGGAAGGATTCGATGTTCAGAATGTGTTGTATTGTTCTTTTCCCCATATTTGTAGTGGTATGAATGTGTAATCACTTAGAATTCACTCATAGTGCTCTAACTTCCTGTATACATTCATAGACTGTGTGGTCCTAAATGTTTTTGGTATGTTCTGAATGTGTTGAATCTTCAATGCCCTGACTTCTATGTAAGGTTGATACCATTGTATACTGAAATGATGTTGACTCCATAAGCCCAATGGATAGTTTCTAATTGTGTTTCCACCACTCATATTTTTACATTCGTTTCACAAGAGTTAGTTATCTTAATCATAATCAAAAACATTAATCCTTTAAGAGAGCCCTCTCTGGTTGGGGAGGCTAAGCCTTAGCCTAAAGTAGGTTTGAAATAGTTACTTGAGATCTTCCTGATCTACAGCCTTCCAAGGTTATATTTTGAGATAACAGGGTGCATGATATTTCTTGTACCTAAGACTCAGAAGAAGAGTTGGAAAATTGTTAGAATAGGCTGCATGAAGTATCCACAAGGCATTGTGCAAGAATTACCAAATTAGTTCATTATATGATATCTGAGGTATGTAATCTGCCTTCTTATGATGGCTTAGGTGATGTAAATACTTTTCTTGATGATTATGAAAAGCAGGTTCCATAGAATCAAAGGTTGTTAGCTTTGGATATAGCCCTGAAAGCTAACCCTGTTAGATGGTAGGGTGCACAAAAAATGAATATAGAAGGTTGGCAGGAATGTCAAAAATTGATGTGGATAAGGTTTGGACAGATAGACACATAAATAGAGATAAAATATGATGGTGAAACTAATCCTAGTCAACATATCTAGCTATGCACTACATCATGGAAGGAGATTCCACAGAAAGAATGGTTACATGGATTCATTCATACATTAGTGACAATCCCTAAGAACTGGTACTTAGAAACAGAGCTTTGACATGGTACAGTAAATTGGGCAGACATGGTTTATGGCTTCATAATAGCATTTGGCTTTGAGGATGATTTCCCATACATGGATTTGGCCTTTCAGACAGTTAAGAAGAGGATCTTTGAGAATGCAACCCCATTAATATGGCAGCAACCTGATTAGGCTACGTAGATAGAAAATGCACTACAATTTTATAACCTTACTATAGAAAAAGAAGGAGATCCTCTCAACATCGACATAGCAGAATCAGAAGGATACCATGAAGTAACTGGACATGAGCTAGAAATACCAGATATAATGAATCCATTGAATACCAAGAAGGTTTACATAGGATTAGAGAAGGAATCTAAGTTTGCAACAATATGAGACTATTAGGATGAAGATACAATCAATAAAGTTACAAAGTTACTTCATGAATACCAAGAGTTGTTTCCCACCAAGTTTTCAGAGATGAAGGGTAAAACAGGAAATCTAGGAGTCATGAATATTCCTCTTAAGCCTAATTCAAACTTGTCAAACAAAGACCTTACAGGATGAACCCAAAGTATAAGGAGAAAGTAAAGATAAATCTTGATAAGATGATAGCAACAAGAATTATTGAACTAGTAGAAGAATCAAAATGGGTGAGTCCTATGGTGGTGCAAGAAAAGAAGACTCAAGGAGGAATTAAGATCTTTGTTGATCCAAGGAAGTTGAATGATTCATGTTTACATGATCCGTTCCCTACCCCTTTCACATATGAAGTACTAGAAAATGTAGGAGGTCAGGAAGATTACTCATTACAGATGGATTTTCAAGTTATGATCAGATTAGGATTGTACCTGAAGATCGGCATAAGACTACATTTGCTACATAATGGGGCTGCCTTTTGGATTAAAGAATTACCCAGTTATATTTTTAGAGTGGTGGTTACTGATTTTAAGGAAGATATTCACAAATTTTTACAGGTATATTTTGATGATTAGACAGTATTTGGACTGCTAACCAAATATATTGGAAGTTTAAGACTTATGCTCGACACATGTAGATAATATCAGATCTCTCTCAACCTAAAGAAGTGCATATTTTTTGTACCTTTTGACATATTGTTGGGACACATTATTGGTAAGCAAGGACTAATTGTGGACCCTCCTAATATTGCTATCATTGTGAATTTTCCTCCACCTAAGACAGTAAGATAGCTCTGCACATTGGGACATATTGGGTATTACAAGAAATTCATCAAGGGGTATGCATATATCACTACGCCTATGGAGAAAGTGCTAAATAAGGATGCAAATTTTTAGTGGAATGAAGAATGTTAGAAGAGCCTCGACGTATTGAAAGAAAAAATGGTAGTTGCACCTATATTAATGTTCCCTGATTGAAATAAGGAATTCCATGTTGTTAATATTGGAAACTAGGGCCAAAATCCATGTGGGACATCTTATTTATGTTAGCTAATATTTTTCTTGGATCCCTCTCATTGAGAGGTGTAGGATTGATCTAAATATCATCCAATTCCGATAAGTATTTATGGAGTTATGAATTTATTTGTGTTATAAGAAAATTTGTCAAGGTTGGCCAGCAACTAAACAACACCCACATGTGCTCAACGTTTTAGTATAAAAAGAGATGACTTGAGAGTCATTTCACACACACTTATCTCTTGATTACTTTCCACTTGCTTTGGGTTTTAGTGGAAGAGAAATCAAAGAGTGGAAGCTCTAGACTTTGGAGCAAAGGAGGCTTCCCTAGCCGCAGCAAAGAAGACAAGCCAGCGAAGCTATGGAAGGGATCTACGTTGACCTAAATGAGCTCATGGAATAATTTTAACATAGCTATGGAGGAGGCCTTAACAAGCCCTAGACACAATCCTAAATTGTCCCTAACCGAAGGTTTGTTCAAGCCCTAGATGCAGGTTTATTGAGGTGTCTTGGGTGTAAGAAAGGGAAACACGTGATGCTACAAGAAGAGGCCAAGGCAACGAGGGAGTTAAGGTCTGGTTCAAGGCTAACCAAGTTGTTGTTAGAGGGTAGAGGAGCTAAGCATGGAGGCTGAGTTAAAGAAGGGTGATCACAGGTTTGTTTGGGGCAACGAAAAGGTAAGGGAAGCCTGTTTGAGTGGGCTTTAGGTGACAACGTGAGACTGTGGTAGGCCGCGGTCCTAACAACCTCAAAACAGGGACACCATGGAGATCAAACATTCCCAAAACAGCAGTGTTCTAGGGGAGGTGTCTCATGAAGGTGTGTCGTAGTCTTTGAGGGTTGATTGTGGATTGCTAGAGGAGTTTAGGGCTGCCCTAGTGCCCTAACCAGAAAAACCACAAACAACAGTATAGAGACATATTTGAAGCAACATTTGTATGGTGTATTGGCATCTAGATACATGCGGCAACAAGGTCACTTGTTGGAGAAATCAATAGGACAACAATCAATGACATGGTGCAGCAAGGCTACAATGGGACAACAGCACTAGCATAGTGTTGCAAACTCATTAGGACAACAGCAGGGTACAACATGCCAAATGGGAGAGCTAGGCAATGGTGCTTGTTGGAGCATAGCGAATGGGACAACAGTATGCCAAACATGGAATGGAAATGTCACTAACAGTGGGATAGTTGTATGCCACATGGGAAAACAATGGCTGGCATGGTGCATCTATGGCACATGGGACAATTGTCGCAGCATGGTGCAACAATGACACATGGGACAGCAGTGGCAACATAAGGTGCAACAGTATGATGTGTGCGGCATGGTCATGATGCCCAACATAGTGATGATGGGTGCAACATGGTGCAGCACGATGAGATGCAGCATGATGATAAGGTGCAACACGGTGAGGTGAAACACAATGATAGGTGAAGGAGTCACCATGGAGAATCAGTTGAAGCAGCATGTCTTCAACTGAGTTCATCTATCACATGTATCATCTTCATAGAGATGATCTATGCTCTTATTTAGATAAGCCAAAGTGTTGAATTTTGTTGTAAATGTACTCTCTCTCTCTCTCTCTGTTGAACTATTGAAGAACATATCAGAAGAATTGATCAAGGGTTTCCCCACATTGGTGTTTGTCCCTAGCTAGTGCCACATCTTGTGTCCTCTTGTCTTGGCTTGTCTTCTACGGTCTATGTTTATTTTATATCTACAATTTACTATTATGCTAATGTGATTGCAAATTTGGAAAAGATATCGAGCTAACTATGAAAATTGAAATAAATTTCTCTAAGCATAGAACATACCTAAAATTAACTTGGTATCAGAGCTGAGGTGAAGACAAAGCCCAAGCAAGAGTGAAAGAGAAATCACCAAAGATAGTTGGGAAAGGACAAAAGGATCAATGGATCCCTCATCCCTCTTCAAATTCACCAAGGGTGAAGCAGAAGCAGACAATATTATTAGAATGCCACAGTGGAAGCTTCTGATGGCCTACCTAAAGATCACTTCATTGGGAAGTCCAAATCTAAGGGTGGAAGGAAAGGCAGATGCATTGTTTGTAATAAGTTCGGCCATTATGGTGAGGAGTCTCTGAATGGTAGGGACACATCACTTGATGATGATAACAATCATTCCAGGGACATCTTCAATGATCATAGGAATGACAGGTAATGCAAGTCATCAAGGAAAGGACCGACTCTTCAAGAAAGCAAGGAACCTATTGGGTCTTGAAATTGTCATTCATTTCCATTACACTTTCACTATTATGTCCATTATATCACTTCCATTTCACCTTCATTTCACTACCATGTCACTATATTCATCTCACTTTCATCATTATTGGGTCACATCTATGTTTTTCCAAACTTTATTAATTCTTAGCATTTTTAAGTGAATTTGTGGTTAAAAATTAGAAAATAATGTGCATATGTTTATACCTAACAAGTGGGATGAGAATGTTGACATGTGTAAGTTAAAAGGAAGCTTATATACGACCTTTATGTGACATCCTAAGGCCAAATTCGAATTTGAGTGGAGAGGATCATGGGATCATGAGGATAGGTGTCACATTTCCTATTTGTATTGAAACTCTAAGAAGACATGTGTCTTATCATTTCCTATTTTGATTAGAACTCTAGAGGTATAGGGAGTGATTCATGGACTCTCATTAATGAGATGACTTCTCATATTTTTGTATAAATAGGAGATCTCTCTCCTTCATTTGGTAGATTTTTAGTTTTTTGGAGAGTTTTTTTGTAGCTTTGGTAGCTTTGGAAATCTTTGGAGAGCTTTGTAAACTTTGTAACTTTGAAGAATTTGAATAAAACTTTGATGTTCTAATTAGAATGTAAGGTATATTAGATTGTATTTTGTAGTTTTTCTTTGATTTCATTCAAGTATGTCATTTTATTGTTTTCAAGTTTAATAGTTTATATGTTCCATTCATGCAAGTGTGTTCAACCGGTTGATTGTATATTTATCTAATTGTGTAATATATGCTTATCAAAATAGCCCAAGAAAGTATTTTCCAATTGGTTATTAGAGCATTTGAGCACACCATAGATTAGTTCTCATTTACATGTTTTGTATTTGCTTTCCATTTCAAATTAGATTTGATGTTAGTTTAATAACTCATATTGTAAGTGAATATTTCTGAAAGCCCTTGGTTTATCTTAAAGCTAAGTGGTGAAGTATTTCATTTATGAATGAGTCTTTCTCTGCATTTTTATGTTTACTTTTTCTTAGAACAATGAAGCATTGGATCCCTCCAAATGCTATCACAAGGAGGTAGTTCTTCCAAAATTGTATAGCGAAGTGATAAAACACTTCATTTAGATGTTATAGTAGATTAGTTGCAATTTCACTTTCAGTCTTAGTCTTCCATTTAAATTTCATTTTCAGTTTTAGAACAACAGAGTATGGAGTCCCTCAAAAAAATACTATCACAGGGAGGTAGTTCTCCTAAAATTGTGTAGCAGAGTGACAAAACACTTCATTTAGTTACATGCTTTGTATTTTCTTTCCATTTCAAATAGCATTCTCATTTTTGCTTTCATTTCATATACATTTTTCCGACTTAAATTAATCTAACTATTCAAAGTTTTGATTTGTTTTTATCTAATGTTCATTCCATTTTGTTCCTTCTTTAGAAATCAGATTTTAACATTAAAAGTCATTAGATTTAGTTGACCATTAACATTAAGATATTTTCATCTAGAAGCATAACTTTTCTTTCTTAGATTAATTTCCTTAAACATAAGAAACAAAACCCAAAAAAAAAACAACATAAACTATAAAACAACGAAGTAAGAGAAAGGTTAACTAAGCACATATAGTGCACCACACTTCATCAGTTTATGATACCTGGATTGATAATTTATGTACAACAAGTTAGGACACTAAATTGACTAGACATTTTGGCACCGTTGCCGGGAAAGTGTAATTAGGATACCTTATTTGTTACATCTAAAAAAAAATTAATAATTTCTCGAGTATGCTCTCCTCCTGCACTTTTTGTGATCTGGAGGATCAGAAAAAGAATTGTTATGTTAATAATAATAAAATATAAAAATATAAAAATTTCGTTTCATTTGATTCAATAAAAAAAACAACAAAAATCTAACTGCTTTGATAGGTTCAGCTATCCAAGATTGACTGGTTGTGGTTTGAAGTGACCCTCAAAATAATTGTGTCCTGTTTAACAAGATTTTGTGAATTAGCTACGGAATGCAGCCCTGTTCCACAGTTAACTGTGTGTTCCACGGCTATTTCCAAGGTTTAGCAGGTTACAGGCACCCAATGAAGAAACCGACCACATGAGCATCTCTGGAATCATCCCGAAATGGATCCTATACTAGTCACCCAGCCCAGATCGATAAAAAACTAGCTTTAGACCTCAGTCAAAGTCTTGTTTTCAGTACATTTACCTTGAAGTCTTTGTTGCATGAAATTGAGAACCATTAATCATTTTTATAAAAAATTCACAATTTCAGAGAAAAAAAAAGGAAACAACCAATGGCCATCTCCAATCCTAGTTTCTGTTGTGGCCTCAATAGAAAATCTGCATTCCTATTCGAGCTATGGCCTTGAAACAAACCTGCAAAAACATTTAAAAAAAAAAAAATCAAATGTGTAAATTCAATAGATCGAATTGCATGGACTGTTGTGTTGAAATAAAAACTTTGCGTTTTTGGAATTTGTGAGGGCTATTTTTCTAGTTCAAGAATGGGAGATGGATGATGTATTAAAAACCTACAAGAAGCCTCTCACGACATGAGCGAAATGGGTTGACAAAAGCATCAATTTGAACAAATCCTTAGTTTTGTTTTGTGATACTCGGCTACTCATTTTAGTGGAAGCCAATAAGTCTGAGCCAATATACAAAGTGATCCATGCACGCTAACTGATCCGAATTGGATCCATAAAGAACTGTCAAAGAACCATGACTGTATCAGGTCGGGGCAAACTTCTAAGAATTCAAAACAGCGATCAAAAACACCCTGAAGCAATGGCAATGGCAGCCAGTGTGGAACGATGAGGACCTCGGTCAAAGCATGCTGACCAAGGCCCATGGAGACTGCGCGGGAGGTCAAAGTAGCCCCTGGGAGGCCCGGATCAGGAAATGGAGGTGATTTTTGATGAGTGATTAGCAGCTTAGTGCTAATCGCATATCGTTGGGCGAACAAGGCCGAAATGGAGAAGCCCTGAGCACTCAAACACGTGGGGAGTCGGAGAACCATGGGCGAAAGGCAAAAAGCGCTAAAGGACAAAGGCAGGACCCGTGCTTTTTAAACCAGCGGCATTGATCTAGGCACCCTCAAACGGTAAGCAGTTTTGGATGGAAGCGGAGCGATCCCACTCAACGATCGACGCGTGGCAAGCGGAGGTGAGAGAAAACTGCCATTGATCGCGTGTTAACGGTCGAGTAAGTCAACCGTGTGAAAAGTGCGTATGGCATTGGATCTGGGGGAACTAGATCGACCGGTTGAGATTGTACCCGATGGAGAAGTGGAATCGACGAAGGAATGAGCTGTGATTTAGAAGGATTTGAAGCCTGTTTTGACTACCACAGTGGAGGAAGACTTCATCCACGATGTAACCAAAGAAACGAATCAACGAAGAAAGTTGGCACAGTTACAAGAGGACATGTGGCCACTCCCTGTGAGCTGATGATGACGTCGAGCCAGGGAACTCCAAGCGTAGCTGCAGAAGGTGATTCGATGGAAGCAAAAGAGGAACTAAACAGGCATGGGAATGAATGGCTTCAAAGCCATGAACAGAGACAGAAGAAGACAGTTATCAAGAGGGACAAAGAACCACGAGAGATAGAGAAACCAGAACCCTGAGAGGAGGATGGTATATAGAGAAGAAGACAATGAAGCAAAAGCAGAAGAAGACAGAGGGCCGAGCTGACCAAAGGCAGCGTCGAGCACCAGAGGCTTGACAGATCCAAGCCATCCCAGAGAGGATTTGTCCAGACTGAGCACCACATTGGGCTCTCTCCATTGTAGACCAGAAGGTCATAGAGCTGGTAGGCAAGTGATTCTGTGCACTCCAGTGGTTTGGGGAATCCAAGAACCATCCTGCCAAGCAAGACCCGTTTCAGGAGAACTCACATTGAGTCCCTGCATT
Organism: Pinus taeda; assembly: GCA_000404065.3. Classification (NCBI taxonomy): domain Eukaryota; kingdom Viridiplantae; phylum Streptophyta; class Pinopsida; order Pinales; family Pinaceae; genus Pinus; species Pinus taeda. The sequence continues at coordinate 43,059 of APFE031739512.1, forward strand.
GTAATTCTCTGCTTAAGACACAATAAGATAAAGCCACCACTAAGAGCTAGACTAGAGATGTAGCCCTGGAGAATAGGGTGAACTCCTTATTAACTTCTTGTATTTTGTGTCTTCTTACTGTATTTCTCTGTTGTATTTCCATTTAAATGTCTGTGTATTGGCAATATGTTCGATCTGTTGCTTAAATAACATAGAACACACACCAGCACATGAGTATGTAATACCTTTATTTAATAAATATTTAACTGATGTCACTCATAGGGTGATTATCAGATCAAGTGGTATCAGATCTCTAGGTTGTAAGGTTAGACAAGCTTGTGTTGGTTAGTTGTTGAATGCTCACTAGATCAAAGCTCAAATTAGGAGAAGGAGAGTTGGTGGAAACTGATCCTGAAATTGGGAGAGTCTATCCTCGGAAGACAATGTCAAAGGAAGGTTCTGTGGGGCCAGACCCTCAATTCATAGAAAGTTTCCTAGCTATAAAGTCTATGGTAGAAGAAATGTATAGGGACTTTAGAAAGAATAAGGTTGAGGATTCATCAAGTTCTAAACAAGATAAATAAGAAGATGAGTCTCACTTCCATGACCACTCCAAAGGAAAAGGGAAAGAGGAAAGCACACCTCCTAATAGCCCTATGCATAATAAGAAAGCATCTTTGATCAAGTTAGATGTTAAATTTGATTTGCCTATATATGATGGAGAGCTAAATGCTGAAAAGTTGGACAATTAGATTAGACAAATTGATGTGTATTGCAGGGTACAGAACATAGACTTAGACAAGAGTAAGATTTAGTTGGAAAGCCTATGCCTAGGATGCACTGCCTTGGTTTGGTGGGAAGGAAAAACCCAAGATGATATGAAAAGACATAGTAAGACCATCTCTATTTGGAGTGAGTTTGTTGCTACAATCAAAAAGCAATTCTATCTATTGGCCTACATGCAACAAGCCATGATGAGTTGGCAAATTCTTCGACAATTGAAAGGGAAAAGTGTGCAAGGGTATACTCAAGAATTTAGAAAGAGAGCATTGATGTTGGGTATCTCATTAGAATCACCAGAGACTCTTTTGAAGTACATCGGTGTTCTACACAGCTACATGAGGCATACCATCCTCATGTTTAATCCCATTAGTATAGATGAGGTATCTATACAAGCTACTCATCTAGAAGCTAGAGGAAAGAATGGAAATCCAAAAGTTGGGGGACCATCCCAACCCATTGTAAGCAAAAGCAAGGAGAAAAGAAAGCAGAAGTGGAAAGCAAGGAAGGCTAACACTGCACAAAAAAGCAAAGCTTCATGCACTCACTATAAAAAGGATGGGCATGATGATGAGCATTGTTGGATTTTGTATCCAGAGTTGAGACCTAAGAAGTCCAAGCGCAAGAAGAAGAAGACTGTTGCAGCTATTCAGAAAGATTTGGGGTCAGACTCAGGAGATGAAACAACTATTGCAGCCACAGGTATAAAAGGTAAGAATTCTGAAGCATGTACTAGTAATTCTGCTCAATCCGTTATTGATGAAGAAAATGAGAGAAAAATACATGAGCTTTTCCATATTCGAGTTATTTCCAAAAATCAAAAGATTCATACTTTGTTTGATAGTGGCTCACAAGTAAATCTAATTTCTAAAGAAATTGTAAAGAAATTGGGATTAGAAACTACACCTCACAAGAAACCATACCCATTGGGATGGTTGAATGATAAAGCACAACTACAAGTGACTAGACAGTGCAAACTCAAGTTTTCTTTTGGGTCAACATTTGTA